>SNQJ01S0017864.1:61770-84756 GCA_010110895.2 Picea sitchensis | reverse complement strand
CCAGTTCATAAATATCATTGAACTAGTTCAGTAATATTAAAAAAAAACACTTGCAATGTCATTATTTAACGAGTGCATTGGTCGGCACCATTGGAATGGTTTCCCCCGTGTGATCCTCTTCAATTATATGACCCTCAAGTACAACATTCTCTACCATTGAAACCACAAAATTTATAACGACAATCATAAATGTATAAGTAAAAAAAATTGGAAGTACAGAATGTATAACTACGAAATTATTAAGTATATGATTAAAATACAACCATATTACCGTCATGTGCCTCAGTCATAGCACCATCGTGGGGCTACACCCTAGTGGAATGGGATTTCATGGAAGAACCATCTTCTGGTTGCAAACCTCTATCATCGCACTGCTATCCAATAGTAGTGGGTTGGTTGACAGTGTTGCTCCCCTGATTAAAACAAAGTTGTAACACATTAAATTTATCGATGATATCAAACATGACTCTATTATATTAATAATTAAAGGTTAATGTCGATTGAATTTGATTTACCTTATCCTACAAAGTGGTTCTTGGTAACTGCCCTAAGATTTTCCGTTATTCAACTACAACTTTATAGATGTACTTGTAACCAAGTTGGAGGTCTTCCTCCATAGTTTAAGTATCGAACTCATTACCCTGTATTGCATAAGAGTATGTATTTTTAATGTTATTGTCTACAATTACCTAAAAGTTTGAAGGTGATACAAATAAGATATTTTGGTGGGCCCAAAAATCAGCAACGCCTTGTTCTCCAAGGCCCTATAAAGATCGTTGTTCCCTACACACAAAAATATTATATGATTATTAATTTAAAAATAATAATTTAGATGATTTATGTTTGTCTACATAGAGAACATGAAACAATTAAAATTTTAAAAATGATCTGGGACTTTAACTTGATTTAATGGAAGCCCTTCCTTGTTGACCATAAATTTTCACTTAAGGGTCCTCGTGTTGGTCACGCATCTTGATTTAATAAAAACAACCATATAGTTGGCCAAATCATCATCCTCATCCCTGTCATCAACACCTCCAGAGCCTACCTTTGTGGATTCCTGGGGGTGTGTGTCGTGGCTCCCACCTAATGGCGTGGAAAGTGGAGATCTGAATATCCACGTCCTACCAGGTATACAAGGGCCTGCATCGGTACCCTGTGGAATTTTTTCAGCACCACTACTACCGAGACCATGCATGTCGAGGTTAACAGGATCTAAAAATATCTATATAAGAAAGAAAACCTTTTTTCTTCTAGATAATGTAAAAGTTAAAATTCAATCTTTCATAATTGATCTTATGACATAAAAATAAAACCAATTGAAATTATGGTTATTACCTTATATGTGTTAATCCTTGTCATAACTTCTCTGATCCTTTCTTCAACTTTGGGAGTTTGATCTAGAATGTATAAAAAGTGAGCTAGTTCCTTGTTCGCTTTATTGATATTTTTTTTACTAATACCATAGGGTCGGGGAATGCATACAAATCCCATTCTCCGAGAGAATCATCATCAACATCATGGCCCGCCGACTACATATTTCAACAAAATAAATGTTGTTTCAGTTATGTAAACAAATAAAATAATTGATCGCCACATAAATAAAATGCACATTAAATGCAATTCGAAAATTGTTGTTCGTTTACCTGTTCTGAGGCTATTGATTTACCATGATCATCCTGCCACATTACAGTAAAATTAAAACCGTGATCATGATCATGAGAAATAAATTCAAATGCATGAGAAATAAAGTTAGTTCATGAATATGCATGGGACAAAAACATGGCATGCTAAAAACATAAAAGTAAAGAGTGACTAAAGAACATAATTAAAATCATAAAATATAAGAGTCATTGCTTACAGGTTGGGTAAAATAGTATACACATCGTCCCCATAATAGAAATGTATGTATCTATTCGATTCGAATTGTAATCAGTCAATAACTTTTCCCTTGCAGATATTGATTTTATTGCACATACGAATAAATGGTTTCCTTCATGCCCCTAAAATACACAATTAGGTTTCTGATTTTTGGTCATGGGTCGTGTACTATTTATAAACCATACAATATTCCCCACTTCTTTTGGCCTTCCATCAATATAAATAGTTTCTCCTTTATTTTGATCATTGTCTTTTAGTTGTATATAATTTGCAGCCAAGACATATCTTCACATACTTTTTGTATATTGGACTAGTCGTATCCAATCTTTGTAGATATAACAGGGTCTTACATACTCCATAAATTCATTTAATCTAACGTAACATTCCTTTATTCCACCCATGGAAAATATCCCCAAACCATGTAATGACGATGGAGCAATCCGATATATCATTTCCTTTACAAAAACATCAGTGTTTATTTTAGGAATATCCTTGGGTACCCATCATTTCACTATATGTTTTTACCTCAAGGGAACCTCGATGCCATCTCTGATCTCAATATCATAAGAACATGATCCCCCTTTCACAAGAAAAAATTCCATGCGTCTATGGAATTTTCTTTTGATCTTCTCACCTCTAGCTGATCTCCACCTTCTAGACCTACTAGATGTCTCACTTTCCTCTATTTTACTTGAACGTCCCTCACTCAGTGAAGATAGATCTGAAAAATACCTATTTTATTGTATGTCCTATAACACCATCAAATGAGAGAAACAGTCAGCCAGTGTCCTGTAGAAAATATATAATTAAAGTGCATAGATAAAACACTTATTTTTAAACAAATTTGTTCCAATGAATTGTTTTCATATGAACATGATCTCACTACCCAACCATAAGAATCCAGTGTAGATGTTGATGATATTATGGTAGCTACGAGAGGTATTGACCTCCTCTTGTAACCTTTGATGAGACTAGAATATTTCGGGAAGCAAGAGAAACCCTAAAGCCTTGGACAATAACCCTAGAAGATAATTCGGCTAAAGAGAATAATTAATATTGACTTTTTATCCCTCGGGAAGAGAAGTCGACCCAAAAAGATAAGGAGGAGTATAAATAGAGGGCGCTAGATCTCATTTGTGACTCACTCACTCGCAACTGCATAAGACCAGTTGTGCACAATTTTGGAGAAGAGTTGCAGCTGCAACTACTGCAACTTGTATTTTCATTTATGGCTTGGAATTTCTACTTGGTATTTGGTTATCTTTGCTTTCTTCTCTAGCCTTGGTTGGCTATTGATTTGCTACCGTAATTCTTCTCTCTTTCAAGGTTAAGGTGCTTAGGTGTGGCCTTTGTGCCTATGGTTGGGTGACATTATTGCTATATTTTCTATGGTTAAACGATCACACCCACATTTCTAACAGGTTATGGGCCCACACCTCCTTCAGACAGTCTAACCACTAGAATGAATCTAAGCCATAATATTATCAAGCTCATTGAAGAACTGTCACTAGGGTTTCTAGCAGGGCAGTTACTGAAGAATTGTCACTAGGGTTACTAGTAGGTTCAACTGCAAACCCTAAAACCACTTTCCCAACACCTTATGATGGAAAAACTTACTCAAGGAGAGGATATTCTAGTGTGCCTTAGTCCAGTGCACCTATTGGCACTCTCAGAAGGAAAAAATGTCAAGGTTGAGATTTTGGTTCAAAGTCAACATTTTACCAGTCAAATTCAAAGTTTGACCAACTATTAGTCAATAGAAATCATGAATGATCATCTACACTATTCATCTCTTACGTGAACTCTTAAAGATGACATGTGGATAATTGATAGTGGATTTTCCAAGCATAAGACATGAGACCATGTCAGACTCTCCAGTTTGAATGAAAAGAAGACATCCTACAAGGTAGAACTTAGAGACAAGAACACCTATACAATTGAAGGAATTGGTCAAGCCTCCATCAAATTGAAATCAGGTAACAATGTTCATTTGAGAAATGTCTTATATGTACCTGGTTTAGAAAATAACCTTGTATCCATATATTTCTTAGAATACAATGGAAATAGAATAGCCTTTATATATGGTGAAGTACTATCTTGGTCTAGAGACTCCAGCATAGAGAATGATAGAGTTATTGGAACTCGTGAAGGTAGATTATACAGACTACTAGAATGTAATGATGAAGTTCTTATACATGATGAAGTCAATCCCAATGAACTTTGGCATAGAAGTTATTCTCATATTAAATATCAAGCATTACCTTTCCTCGGGAAAATAGTTGAAGGAATACCAGAACTACAATCTACACATGAAGGAATTTGAAGAGGATGTGCTCTTGGTAAAATTTTAATAAACCATTCTCAAGTAGCAAAATTAGATCTAAGGAAAACCTAGATATAATACATTCATATGTTTGCGGTCTGATGCCAGTCAAATATCTAGGAGATTCTCTTTTTTATGTAATCGTCATAGACAATTACTCAAGAAAGACTTGGTTATATCTCTTGAAGAAAAAGGATGAAGTTTTCGGCAAGTTTAAAGAATTCAAAGTAGAAATAGAAAACCTTATAAGCAAGAAAATCAAGACTTTGAGAACAGATAATGGAGGAGAATACACATCCAAAGATTTTTTTTCCTTTCGCAAAACAATAGGGATTAGGAGGGAGCTAACCATTCCTCATAATCCTCAACAAAATGGTGTAGTATAAAGGAAGAATAGATCCATCGAGGAAACCATGAAGGCACTAATGAACGATCAAGGTTTATCCATGTATTTATGGGGAGAAGCAGCCATGACAAAAATATATGTTCAGAACAGAAGTCCCCACCGCATATTCAAGGATATGACTCCATAAGAAGCTTTCTCAAGAAAGAAACCCGATGTGGAACACTTAAGAATATTTGGGTTCTTGTTTACATTCATATCCCCAAGGATGAAAGGAAGAAACTAGAACCCTTAGGAAAGAAGGGCGTATTTGTTGGATACAATGAATCATACAATGCCTACATAATCTATATTCCAGAACAACATAAGATTGAAGTCAACAGAGACATAACCTTCAACGAGAAGATGGATTTTAAGAAGTATATATAAGAATCCATGGAAGAAGAGAATATGAAGAGACTAAATAAGAAAGCACCTATCTTCTAGAAAGTCAGAATGAAGAACCAAAACAACTTGATCATTCGATGCAACCATGTGAACCTATTGAATCGGTCATTGTACCCAAAACTAGAAAACATCCAACTTGGCTTGAAGCTACTCTACAAGAAGTAGAAAGACTCAAAGCTCCAAGTGGCACCTTCAGAGAAAGAAAAAATCCCAAAAGATTCTCCAACTATGCAACATGTATGGAAAAGATTATAAATGAAGAACCCACCACATTTGAAGAAACAAATCAGAAGAAATAGTGGAAATAAGCCATGATAGAGGAACACCAGTCTATCATGAAAAATGACGTGTGAGAAATCATGCCTAGACCTAAGGAAAAATCAGTGGTAACTTCAAAATGGGTCTATAATATCAAACATGTAGTAGATAGAAGCATGGACAAATACAAGGCAAGGTTTTTAGCTAGACGATTCTCCCAGAAGGAGGGAGAATATTATGACAAAACCTTTTCTCCTATTTCCATATATACTTATATTAGAGCCATTATGTCTCTTGTTGCTTCCATGGGATGGAGTCTACATCAAATAGATGTAAAGAAAACTTTTCTCAATGGAGCAATTGAAGAATAAGTATACATTGAACAACCTCAATGTTTTGAAGTACATTCCAAAGACACTCATGTTTGCAGATTAAAGAAATCTCTGTATGGACTCAAGCAAGCTCCAAGATTTTGGTATGACAGAATAGACAGTTACTTAGTAAGACTTGGTTTCTCTAAGAGTCATGCAGATATAAATATATACTACAAGGTTGTGAACAATGCATCGATTATTCCATTGCTATATGTCGACGATTTATTCTTGACAACTGCAGAGTCTCTCATCACCCAGTGTAAGAAGAAATTAGCTTGTGAGTTTGATATGAAATATCTTGGTATCATGCACTATTAATTAGGACTAGAAGTATGGAATAAGCATGGTGAAGTATTCCTTGGACAAGGAAAGTATGCAGTGAAGATTCTTCAAAAATTTGGAATGATGGATTGCAAATCCATGGCCACTCCTATGACCACAGATATAAGAAAAGTAAGAGACTCAAATTTTGATCTAGTAGACCCGTCCCTATATCATCAATTGATTGGGTTGTTGATGTATCTAGTAAATACTCGACCAAATATTTTCTTTGTTGTAAACACCTTAATCCAGTTCTAGGTGGAACCCATACATGAGCATTGGATATATGCAAACCATGTTCTAAGATATATTCATGGGATGCTAAAATATGGTTTAAGATACACCTCATCTAGTGATATACAATTTCATGGATTCACAGATTCAGATTGGGTAGGGAGTGCAGAAGACAGAGGATTACTTCAAGGATGTGTTTCAGTTTGGGCTCTGCTATGATATCATGGGCCAGCATGAAACAAAAGTTTGTTTCACTCAGCACAGAAAAAGTAGAATATATCGTAGCATGTGAGGAATGTACCGAAGCAATATGGCCAAAGAAGCTGATTTCTAGATTATTTGATTAGGTACCCAATTCGACCATAATATATTGTGACAATCAAAGTTTTATAAGGCTATCAAAACACCCAGTGTTTCATGCTCGATCAAAATACATTGATATCAAATACTACTTTATTCATGATAAATTCCAGGAAGGAGAAGTGAAACTCTAGTATATATCCACAAATGAGCAGGTAGCAGATATTTTGACAAAGCCTTTTTCCAGGATAAAGTTTTCTTACTTACATGACAAGATGGGGCTCGTGGAGATAACTCCCTTAGCTGAAAGGGAAGAGATGGCTCCCAAGGTTGGGAGGGAGAACTGATACATATTATTGATTCATGGGAAATAATTTTCCAGTTTGGAAAATGGTCCAGGTTGGGAAGTTCCTTTCCACTCCAGAAAGTGGTTCGAGATTTCTAACGGACAAGAATTTTCCAGTTCAGAAAATGGTCCAGATCGAAAAATCATTTTCATAATGAAAATGGTCTGATATATTTTTGATGTACCATAGACATCAATTCCCCTTGTGGCTAGTGTGGGGGAATGGTCTAGGACAGTCATTCTTCTTGGAAGTCACTCTGAGTAGTGGTCAAGTAGAATGGTCTACCTCGTTGGGTAGTCATTCTTTCAAAGTTCATAGTTGTGAGAAGTTTCAAAGAATGGTCCTTTTTGGAGGTTGGTGTAGGACATTCATTTCCTTAGGAAATGGTTCAGACAATCATTCCCTAGGACATACTCATTCTCTCCAAGTTTCACTATGATTAGTGTCGGAGCAATGGCCTAGTTAGGTGAATGGTACAAGTTTAGCAATTAGGGACAGACATTCCCTAGGGCAGACTCATTCTCTCTAAGTTGCACTATGATTATTGTTGGAGGAATGGCCCAGTTAGGTGAATGGTCGAGGCTCATAAATTAGGGACAGTTATTCTTCTATGCATGGGAAGAATAGTCCAGATAGCCCATGGTTGATGTTTTATTTTCTAAGGGTAGATGCTCTTCCAGATATCACAGATGTGAATAGAAGAATGGCCCAGATGACTCAATTTGTATCATGATATTGTTTATTCATATTGATATCAGATGATATGATTTTTGTAGAGACTGTATGTCTCTGGATAGTAGTTGTATGCTACTGTGGTGGATGTGATCCACTGATAGTGATTGTGGGTCAATGGTTAGTAGCAGTGTGCTACTGAGAGTGGTTGTGTACCACATGATAGTAGTTGTATACTACTATGAATAGAAACAATAGTGTTCTAGTGGATGGCATTGTTCTTATTGCCATGGAGACTATCCATTTGGATAGTGATGATGGTGCTCATGATTTGATCATGTGATTTGAATGGTCTATTTGTGCTCAATACCACTTCCTTTTATACCTCCCTATATAGGAGGGAGTGTTGATATTATGGTAGCTGCGGTAGGTATTAACCTTTACTTGTAACCTTTGATGAGACTATAATATTTCGGGAAGCAAGAGAAAACTTAAAACCTTGGACAAATTCGAAACCCAAAATGATAAGCATCAACTACTTGGAATGGACCATGACACTAAAAAAACTAATGACCTAGGTATTGTTTAGTATGGCCACATAAGCAAATCTCAAGGCTAGGATTGAGTTATTCATAGATTCACCAAATAAACACTAAATCCATGCTCAAACTCAACAACCAAACCACAACCCAAAGAAAATCAAATTGCATAATTACTTCAATACTTACAAGAGAAATTGTAGCTGCGCTATTTTTATTCTATAACCATTCACAATACTTTCAACCAAGAGCCCATGTAGCTGGAAATTCTCAAGATAATGGATAAGATTCTTTAAATATAGAAAAAAAGGCCTATCAGCTAGCATGAAGGGCAACTTAGTCCAAGAAATAGAGAAACCGGTGATCTAGATTTATGAGTGGAATGAAATGAAAACATATATTTATAATATTAACACAAAGACACGGTGAATAATAACAGATATACAATAAAACTTGACTTCTATTTAATAATAAATATGTTGAAACTGTAAAATGTAGACAGAAAAAATCTTGCTAGAATGGTGGTAACTTATCTCTGAGAAGAGATGTGACGGCTACGCTCATTCGCAAGAACATGAGTACAACGAGGTTGTGAAATATTTTTTTATAATAAACATGAATTTCAAAAACCTAGACATTCAAAAACCTAACCCTAGGAGATGAAGCGCTAAAAGTCATGTGGGCCCTGTTGGGCTAAGTTGGTACATCAACTTCTCGGGGTTGTAAATTTTGCATACCATCTTAGTTTTAGGAGTACGATAGCCCATTAGAAAGGTATATCTAAGGACTACACATTATGCCATAAAACTCTAAATAAATCTACATATTGGTTGTGGCGAGCCCTAAAAACGTTTTTTAGGACCTCAAAACGGCCCTGGAAGTTCAGGACCCGAAAACTAGGAAGCATATTTCCAATATGAAAACTGAAACTGGCAAGACAAAATTTGTAAGTGAGTCAGTTGGAATAGGTGGGTGGCCACAAATATCCACCTGGATCAATCCTCCCCACTTCAGAAGCAATTTTCTCTATTGCATTAGGTTCCCCCATAAGATGAAGAAATTTCTGTTGAATTTGGCCCCGGGTGAGCCACTTGTCTTGGTGAAAGAGCTCCCCCGCTTTGACAACCCGATAAAGATGGATCCTTTGTTAGCGAGTTCCATTGACCTATGTTTCCATGATCTGATCAGTGTATTCATGTTCCATGCAGTCATATTTGAGGTCTTTGGGTGTCGATTGTTCTTCTAGCTCTGAGGTGTCCAATAGTGGTGGAAAATATGGTCGAAGGAGGTCCACATTAAATATTGGATGCAAATCAAGGAAGGGGAGAATGTTGAGCTCAAAATGATTCTCACCCACAACCTTGGTGATGGTGTAAGGTCCATAGTGGAGTGGACGAAGCTTCTAATGGGGCCCCGTAAGGAATTATTTCTGCAAGTGAAACCAAACTTTATCTCCCACCTGAAACTTGTGTGGTACCTGATGTTGATCATGGATTTGCTTGTACTTGGCATTGGACTTCCGTAAAATATCATGAAACTATTGGTGGATGTGTTGGATCCACTCAATAAACTTGGTATCTTTTTCAACTTCAGTTTGAGCATGGGACGAGGCTTCCTAGGTGGTCGTAAGGGGGAATGCAACATCCATGGGACCCAATGGTTTAAATACCAACCCAACCTGAAAGGGGCTATTGTCGGTTGAGCTATGTAGGGATATGTTGTAGTTTTGTTTAACATAGGGAAGACTCTCATCCCATGTGTGAGGATTCTTGGAATTGTACATGCACGGGATATGCACAATCATTTGGTTGACGACCTCGGTTTGACAATCCATATGGGGGTGGAAGGCAGTGGATTTGGTGAGCTTAGTGTCCAGCAGTGACTAGAGGCTCGACCAGAATGTGTTGAGGAACCAACTATCCCGATCTTAGTCGATGGTTTTTGGTATCCCAAAATGTACCCATAATCGTTCAAATAAGAGCTTGGCAATGGCCTCTACTATGATTCTCTTCTTACAGGTGGGAAAAATCACCATTTTAGAAAAAATATAAACCACTACAAAAACATAGTCATTTCCCCGCTTGGTTGATGGAAGTATCGTCATGTAGTCCATCGAGATGGATTCCCGTGTCCTTTCATGAATAGGAAGAGGGGTGTACATTCCTTGTTTCTTAATGACCAGTTTGCCAATGGCGCAAGCAGTGTAGGACGCGATACACTTGTTGACATCCTGTCAAAGTTTCATCCAATATAAATGTTGTTGCAAGACTGCCACTATATTTTCAATGTCGAAGTGTCCTACCACCCAACTATAGTGGGCTTCCCAAATCAGCATCACTCACTCACTTGATGAAACTTAGATATGGCCTAGATGGCACAACATCCCATCCTAAAGATGGAAATCAGTGACAACTGTGTTTGCGCCCAACATCTGGTAGGTGGAAAAGAAGTCAAGATCTCTCTCATAGAGTTGGGGGCACTGGGAGGTCTCGTGACCATAGGAGTTTAACACCATGGTGAGTGTTGCAACTAGAGGGAGCCTGAGGAAATTAGTGACGCGGTTTTTGGTTCATGTATTATACTTGATGTTGAGATGGAACTATTGAAAGTATGTGGAACACTTCTGATGGCGGTAATTATGCAATTTTCCCTATGTCTACATGAACTGCAGTGGCTTATGATTGGTGTGGATGATTGTCTCCTTCCTGAGAATGTAGTGGCTCCATTGGCGGCAGGCTTATACAATGGATTACATTTATTTTTCATAAGTAGGGTACTTACGAACAACATATGATAGTGTCTCACTATGATAGGCCACGGGATGTTTGTGTTGAGTGAGAATTGTGCCCACAACATAGTCTGAAGCATATGTCTTGATCTCAAAGGGTTTTTACAGGTTGGGTAATGAGAGCATTGGGGTTGAGCACAAGAACTTCTTCAAATCATCGAACGCTTGTTGTTTCAACAGGCCCCACATGAAATTTTCCTTACCACCGCCCTTGTTTACTTGGTTGAGGGCCTATGAAATATGAGAGAATCCCAACACGAACCTGCGATAGAAATTGGAAATGCCTATAAATATTTGAAGCTCAGTGAGTGTAGTTGGGGCTGGCCAGTCATGAATGACCTATATCTTGGTAGGATCAACATGCACTCCATGCTCATCAACAATGTATCCTAGGTATTAGACTGTGTCCATGCCGAAGGATCATTTCTCCAAATTTGTGTATAGCTTGTGTTATCGCAGAGTATGTAGAACATGTTGAATATGCTACAAGTGTTCCACCCAAGTCTTGTTGTAGATGAGGATGTCATCTAGATACACCACCAAAAAATAATTGGTGAAAGGCCGCAAGATATCATCCATCATCCTCATGAAATTTGTTGGTTCATTCCTCAAACCAAAGGGCATGAACAACCATTCGAAAAGACCTTCTTTGGACTTGAAGGTATTTTTCCAAACATTTGTCTGCTCTTTTGGGACCTGATGGTAGCTAGACTTCAAATCAATCTTACTTAAGTATTTGGTCCCCTTGAGTTGGTCAAGGAGATCATCGATTTGGGGAATCAGGTATTGGTTCTTGATTGTGATTTTATTTAGGTCTCGATAATGGATGTAGAGTCATCAAGTCTCATATTTCTTATGCATAAGCACTATTAGGATTCCACATGGTGACGAACTAGGTCGAATGTGCCCCTTTTGGAGTAGTTCTTGAATATAATGCTTTATCTCCTCATTTTCTAATAGAGAATGGTGATAAACTAGCCCCTTGGGTAGCAGTGCACCAGGGATCAGATCGATTGAATGCTTGACCTGACAATGTAGAGGTACCCCAGTGGGTGAGGAGAATATGTATTTGTATTCTTCCATGACCTTATCCACTTACTTCTTATGCATGGAGAGATTGTCCATGGATTTGGTTGCAACCTTTCACTCACTTTGAGAGTGAATCATGAAGAAGAAAAACTTCTCAGCCTCATAGATGACCTTCCTGCATTGCTTGGTAGAGATCAAGGAAATGGAAGTAGGTAGGACTACCTCAGGTATCACGTACAATTTCTTGTTCAAAGTAATAATAACATTGCAAGGCCTAGAATCATATACAACATGATGTTTCCATAAATAAGGTTGACCCAAAATAACTTCACAAACTTCAAGGGGAGTGACATCACACAATACCTCTTCTTTGAAGGGATTGATTCCATAGGACAGGTGGCATTGTTGGTTGATGTGAAAGTTACTTCCTTGGTGGAGCCATATGATGGTGTATGATTGTGGGTGTGGTGTTGTCAGTAGGGCCAACTGCTTGATGACCTTCAGTGAGATGAGGTTCTTCTAGCTACATCTATCAACGATTAAGTGTCATGGAGTACCCTTCACCCACATATGTGAATGAAATTGATGCTAACCTTCCCCTAGCTCATCATGTTCATCGGGATGTATCTTGGTGGTAACAATGGTGGCACTAGGTTCCATGTCAATAATTTGTCTCCCCTTTTTTGTTTTTTACTCTGAGATGAAACCTACACTTGATTTAGAGGCTTTCACCTCTGCCACCAATGACTTCTTTAAGAGGCAATCAATAGTGTTATTCCAGGGGCTCTTATGGAAGTCACACCACTTCCCGGTGTCTTTCTTTGTCTTTCCATTATCCTTCTTTGTTTGCAGCATAGACTGGTTGTCCTGAGGCTATCCATATTTTATTTTCCCTTTGTTCTACGGGTTGGGAATTCCCTTGCCCCGCTTCTGCTGTGAGGGGTTTCTAGACCCAAACTGTCACGTCTTTTATTTAAGCTTCTGCTCGATTTTGATGGCATATCGATAGGTCGTGCCCAAGGATGAGATGTCTTGAAAATCCATTTCTATCTAGATTTATCTATGCATACCGTTGTGGTACTTGAGCACCAGATGTCAATCAAAATATTTGATACCCATCTTTGTGTGTAAGGTATGGAAGACATTGGTGAACTCTGGAACTATTTGGTCTCTTTCCTACCATAGTGTGGTCCATCTTGTATACAAGTCATCATAACTTCCAACCGGGTAGTATTGTTCCTTAATAACATCCATGAAGGAACCCCAAGTGGGTGAAAATAAAAATAATGTGGATCCCTCTATTTACTTTTTCTCACAGAAATTATCCCACCAAAGTTTGACATGGGGGACGGTTTTGAGGAGCACAAATGTAATATTTTCTCTATTAGAAAATTTGTGGACAATAAAATACCCTTCTAGAAGGGTTTAACCATTTATCTACAACATACGCATCTATTTGAACTTCAAATATAGGAATATCAAAATCGATTTGTACCTTGAAGGGGGCGGACCACTATGAATAGATTTCATAAAGGGGGCGGACCACTAGGACCACTATGAATAGATTTCATAAAGTTTTTTTTTCTTGAGGTTCAACTAGTTAAGCCAATCTTCTTTCAAAAAATTTAAAAAATATTCTTTATCTTCATAATGCATTTTCTATACTATCTTAAATCATAAACTAGGTAATATCACCCTAAAGAATCCCATTGACTTGTGCTCAAACCACAATCCACCAAATACACAATAGGTCATTAAAACATATAACATATTTAACTTGTAGGCTAAAGATCCCTTCTACAAGGCCTATGTGTTGATATGGGGAACTATATGTGGCCCATGAACCCTATATGAAATTGAATTGGAAAAGGGTTAGTGGGTAAGCAGTTCAATTTTAGTGTATTAGCATGCAAGTTCATATAACTCATGCATTGCACATAAGGCATGAAACTAAAAATGTTGGTGATGTAAACACCAGATTGTGGGATGATGTTATCACATAAAATCAAGGACTTGCAACCTTAAAGTAATAAATCCTAATCCTAAATGTGAGGATCATACATAAGATGCATAATTAACCCATGAAATGAAATGGCACATATTAGGCTCTAAAATAGGATTATATCTTCCATGTTCCATGAACGTGATCTAAGAACCACCACACAAGCCCTGGAAAAAAAATATATGATAAGTGTCCTATGCACATCATTACAAGGTTTTTCACACAAATGACGGTTCTCATTTCCCTTGACTCAATCCAAGGAGGAACACCAATATCTTAGGGCCTAAGGTAGGATTTTATTTCTCATGGACCATACACAGTCCAAAACTACCACATAGGCCCTATAAAGCTAGTTGTATGCCTACAAGTGTTGTATGGGTKTTTATTAGGTGCAGGCCTATTTTGAGAAAGGAAGTCTATTCTGGGTGTAGGCCTAATTTTGGAGAAGGATATTTCTAGAGGAAAGACATATTTTTGTAAAGGAAGAACTAATTTTGGAGCACGTGTAATGAATGGAAAGAAAGCATCATGTAGGAAAAGAAGGAAAAGCAACATGCAGGAGGAAAAGAAACATGGCAAGCAGGCAGGCAAGTCTAACCATGATAGGGTTAGGGTTTTTGTTAAGGATTGTAACGACTATAAGCCTGTAAAATAGTATAAATAAAGACCTAGGAGGTCTAGAGAGGGTAGTTTTTGTTTTTGGTTGGTTGTAGTAGAAGATGATATATTTTGTCAAGTATAATAAGTCTTGTAGAAGAGTCGAATAGGTGAGTCCTTGAGGGTTAGGTCACAGGTTGAGGAGCCTAGTGTGATATATTTCACCTCATAAAGGATTATTTCCTTGATCTTGATTGTATTACTAAGATGTAATGTGCGCAACATAAGATTTTACAAGATATTAAATAAAAGAGCAGAGAATCCAGATCTTTGTGAGTGTAGCCCCAGGAGGGGGTGAACCATGGTAAAACTTGTGTTATGTGTGATGTTTATTGAACATTTAATTTTTGTTAATGATTAGTTTATAAATGAATGATTAACTAGGTGTATTAGCATGCATGCATAAATATAAAGATGAATGAATCCTATAAATACTTAAATCAAGAACAAGGTTAATGTATGAAGATGGAAGAACAACACCACAAATCCTTGCTCATTCCTAGACTGCAAACACATGGGTATTGCAGTCACCCATAAAGCTATATCAGGTGAGACTAAGTTGTGCACCCTGTGCGCAACATTGCCTTCTGCTTTACTAGGAGGGTCGATAGTTTTATAGGGTTTTGTTGGAAACATGTTGAGATTTGAACTTGGGTCAACCCAAGAAGAAGTAATAAGAGAAAGAAAAAACCAACAAATGGTCTCGTTGTCGACTGGAACTGCATGGGAATGAGTGGACGAGATCCATGGAAGGAATTCTTAGAGGATGAAAGTATAGAAGGGAATGCTCAGACCATGGAATCCAACAAAGGTGGATATTGAAAGATGGTTGAAAAACAAGGAACTTGAGTTTGCATAGAAGGACAATAGAAACCCTAAGCTAACACCGCACAAGTATATCGACAAATACGTGTTTAGCGACTTGCATGAGGTATTTTTTTGTGATTTCCCACATTTATTGCAGGAGTGGTTATTGATATTAAAACACAACCACCCTACAAATCGAATCAGACTGCTGGAGTGGAATCCTGTGGAGATTGTGCAGTTATAACAAGTTAATAACAAATTTACACGTAGTAGATTTCTGGTTATACAGTATTTTTGCAGGGTTTATCACCAAATTTTCAATAAATACTGCGAAGCCTTTCACCGTAGCAGAGCAATATTTTATAAATGGATCTAGAGGTAGGTACATCAGATCGTTGTATAATCCAATGAATATTGTATTATATGACAACGGTGTGATAACCATGGAATCAGACAACTAAACTTCCCTGGGTGCATGGGAGAAGGGGGGAAGCACTTACAAGAGGTTGAGAAATGGAGGAAGAGATGGATAAGGGAAATAAGAAGGAGGCCATGGACCCAATCATGATGGAGGAATACCAGATAAAACAGATAATGGAAAAAGCAGGAAAGACGCATAGTGGAGTACCCTACCAATATAAAATGAATAACAAGAAGAGAGACATAACTGATAGAGATGGCTTGGAAAGTGATGAAGAAGCGGTAGAGGATCTCTGGGATGTGGAGAATATTGAGGAAATACTGCACGCAACATATGAAAGGAAAACAAGAGGTCCAAGGGTAGGAACAGAAGGTAGAACTCCAATCCAGATCACCGTTAGTGTGGAACCTACAACCCCATGTGCGACTAACACACCAGAAAGAACACCAGCGTTTAGACAATTGAATTTTAGTGGAAGAAAAACAATAGGACATGCATCCAATCAAGGAGCATCAAATGGAGGAATCAGTTTAGGAAGTAACAGTGAACTATCTACACCACGTGGAGGTATTAGTTCAACACAGTTCAAAATGGCAAGACATGATCCCACAATCAATTTACCAGAATTTCAGGGAGAGGCATAACAGGACCCTGAAAAGAACCTATTCATCTATGAGAAGATATAAGAAGTAAAGAAGATCACATATGAGGATAAAAAACCCACGCAGATAGCAATCACACTGAGAGACCACGCAGTGGATTGGTATATGAACCTAGATGTAAACAATCCACCAGGAGTAACAAAGATTATTGCAGATGTGAAAAAAGTATTGATAAATGAATTTTAGAAGACTATCTCAGAAGACCAATACATGAATGAAATGATTGAAATCAGGAAAAAACTAGGTGAGTTTTTTTGGGAGATTGATCAGAGGTTTAAACGTCTAAAATGTAAGTTGAAATATGCAATTACTAACATGCAAGATAAGCACTTATTTGTGAACTCATTGTTACCACATTTGAAATACCCATTAAGACAGTTGAAGTTCCAAACTCAGGCAGAGGCTTTGGAAGCATCCTTACAACTGGAAGAGAACCAATATCAGTAGATAGATCCAGCAATAGAGGAGTTGAAGAATCTAACATTTCAACTTAACCAGAATAAGGGTAAATATAAGATAGAAGTTGTTTGGTGTACCCTATGCAGGACATAAGGACACCATAAGAATGAATGTCCAATGTCTGCGTAGTATATGGTGACAAGTGTTCCAAACCCATTGCCAATAGGAGGAATATGGTGCGATATTTTTAATACACATGGGCATGATCCATATCATTGTACAATGATGCAGAAATATAAGACAGTACCCAAAAGTTCATATTGAAATTTTTTCAAGTTAGTGTGTCATGATGATAAGGATTGCAAGACGATGGAGCTGATGAGAGAAAGAGATTCATATACTTATAGGGTGAAAGCAGAAATGATGACATGACAAGCTGCACCTCAATTCATCCAGGTACCACCACCATACAATAATGTGCAACAACAATACAACAATGTGAAACCGCGGTATAATAATGTGTAGCCACAATATAATCGTGCGCAGTATAACCAGGTACCTCAATACAATGCACCACACAAAGATCGAGGTGTATATAAAGGTGGAGAATGAGGAAAATGAGGATTTGGATGAGGTAGAGGACTAGTAGTGTGCCACAACTTCCAACAACCAAGACATTATGCAAGGGATTGACCACTCCCACTAGCGACATGTATGTACTGTCGCACATCAGATCATTCCACATAATATTGTTCAATACTCTTGGGGAAGATCCAAGGAAAAAGGAACTAGAACAACCAGAATGTCTGATGAATCTTTGTAGAATCCAGGGGTGATGGAAGAAACATCAATATATCCACTCGAGGAGGAGACAAGACAGGAAATGATGCAATATCACGTGATCCAGATAAACACCAATGGGTTAAGAAGAACATTGAGCCACATAAGCAGTTTGATGCAAGAAAAAAAAAGGAAACATTTAAGGAAGCCAGACATGAGTATCTCAAGCAGAATGTTTCATCTACGTCAGTCACACAACAACTTGAAAATCCACCAATATATGGGATGCCATTCTCAATGGACCATACTAGTGAAGGACAACCTTTAGAGCAAGTAAGTACCATACAAAATTTTCTACAATCTTGTGTTAAGTTATTGAATGACCCATCATTTGTTAAGGTCTTACAAAATATGATAGAAATATGTAACATAGAGGTAGAAGGAAAGTTACAGTAGAAAACAATCAATCATCTCCATACAAGAAGAAGGACAAGCATAGAATTCATATTGAATGCCAACATTGGGGACTTCAAGATGGGATATATTACACTGGATTTAGGCTCTGAGGTAAATGTATTACCTAAGAAGACGTGGTAGTTTATGTGGGAACCTACATTAGGCTATTCACCTATCCAGTTGAAACTATCAAATCAACACAGGGTGTTACCTATTGGAAGACTTAAAGGTGTGACAGTAAATTTGGATGGAGTGCGCACTATGGCAGATTTTGAAGTAATAGAGATAGTAGATGGCACACCACCTTACCTCGCATTACTTGGACTATATTGGGAATTTTATAACCAAGCTATAATTAAACTGAAGACAATAAAAATAATGTTTGAGTCATGCAAATATAGAGTCATTGCACCATTGGATCCTTCAAAAGGATAAAGGTTTGTAGAGGCCACTTGTTTGTATCCAGAAGAAATAAACCAGTTGTACAGAACCATAACGCGAGAAGAAGATTATGTTAACCCAACTGTAGATGGGGTACTCAACTGGAGAAGAATTACATCATGTTCTTTCGACTTAGACATAGGTTTGGAGAATTGGCAACAACTGTTACATGAAGTTTCCACAAGGAGGTGTGCAAGAATAGACCGCATAGTAAGATGGGTTGGTATAGAGATAAGAGAATTGTTAGGATATTTAGATAATTAGGATTTAGTTAAGATCTACTTGTTCTAATGTGTCGTTAGGTAAAAGTGTGTTTCTTAAGTATGCATTTGTAGTTAGGAAATATGACGGTCACGATATGTTCCTGACATAGAGTGATCCGATGGTTCATATTCTCCTCGATATTAACGACTATTGATTCATGTCTTAACACCTGATTGGTCCATGATATATATTTAAATACCATGGAGGGTCATTTTTCGATGATTTATTGTGAGAAACTCTCTTGTAAAATCCCTCTATAATCTTTTTCTTTTTCATTAATAAGCTTCTCCAAGTGGTCGCGTTGGTTGGGGCGTGGATGTTTCCCCATAGGGGTTTTACCACGTCAAAACATCGGTGTGATGATCTTTGATCTGGTTGTGTGAGAGGTTATTGAAGGTGTTCTTCCTCTGTTGGAATACCTGTGTTGTCGAACATGGTATCAGATCATGTTTAAAGACTCTCTCATGTTGTAGAGAGAGATCGTGAATCCAAGTTGTCTCATCTCCATTTTCTTCCATTTCTGTAGATTTTTGGGCTTAGAGGACTGTTCCATTACATCTAGAGCGCTCATTTCAATCAGGAACATTTTTTCGTTTCACTCGAAAAGGTTTCTGTTTTCCCAAGATAAGAAAATTTCAGTCATATCCGGAGGTATACAGCTTGAATACACCATTTTGAAATTTTTGCAGAGTATTATTTTGGTTTTATATTATTTGTTTCCGAGTTTCTACTCTTTTAGATCTATGTATGTTATTTTCCCCGCGCCTTGTGCGATCTCAGAAAATCAGAAACGGATAGGAAAATGTGCATTTTCCGGGTAAGCTAACCAAGATCTAACCCTTGTTGTCATCGAGAAGAGAAAAAAATTTCTTGTGTGAAAAGAGTTTTATTTTAGCATGCTCTCTGAGGTCGTCAACAACACCAACACCCACAATTCTCTTGCTAAACAATACAATATGTTTTTTTATTCCATTTGGTTAAAAGTTGCCTTATTAAGTAAGAGGTCTTGAGTTCAACTCTCTCTTTTTGTTACTTTTTTTTTTTTAAGTTCATGCTCCATTGTAAAGTGTATTTCACATCAAGTATAAAAGTGAATCATTATAAGTAGCTTTAATACTTTATTTTAGAGTTATTTATTTTGCATGCGGCTTTTCTTTTATAAAATAACTTCATTGTAAAAGTGATCCCCACTTCTTTTTATAAAAGTGAGTCACTTCATAAAACAATTTACACCACCACGTGGTCATTTGGTTATCGTTTATGTCTTTTTTTTAAATGGCATAAATTTAACATTTAAAGTTCATTTTTAGTGTTGGTTTTTTTAAAACTTAATAATTTTTCGAGATATTTCCATCCATATCATTAGTTTCAGTTTTTAAATCCATATTATCTACATATTTAATATGGGTTCTTCCAGTAATCTTTTTCTTACCAGCACCAACTACTTCTAATGGAAATCTCATATGGAGGATTTATTAAGAAGTAAAGGCTTGTACCAGATTACCTTGGGAAAGGAAAAATAACTCACTGATGCTGATAAGAAAGTCAAATGGGCTAATAGGAGTGACGAAGCATGTGGACTAATCAAAATGTCCATCTCTCCTGATTTAAGGTTCCACTTTAAATAAATTGATGACCCCGATGAAGCTTGGAAAAAGATTGAATCTGTGTTTGGTAAACTCAATATTATTCAAGAAAAAACTGTTAGAAAATCATGTACTGACTTTAAATCCAAGTGATTTTTATTGCATTGGAGACTATGTATCTAATTTTAAAACACTCATAATTTTATGTGAAGAATGTGAGATAAAGATGGAGGAAGAGCATTGCATCTATCTTATTCTCTCAAAGCTAGGTAGTGCATATTTTTTGTTTGTATCTACCTTTTATGCCATGAGAGAGGCTCTAGGGACAACTTATAAAAAACCCACTCTTGATTCATTTTGTGTTTCTTTGATTAGAGAGGAAGATAATCTTGTACAACTTGGAGCGATCAGCACTGCAGGTACCTCCAACAAAGCTTAGTTTCCTAGCAGAAAGATAAACCCAAGAATCCCAAGAAGCAACATCATCGCTACAACAAAAAGAAACATAAGGGTCCCAAACCCACTCAGACAGCTTCAGCTCATAATGGTGACAAAGGAGAAAAATATAAAAATAAGAATAGTGATAGACATTGCAATTTTTGTGATAAAGATGGTCATGATGAGTCCAAATGTTTCAAGAAGATGGAAGCTTTAGAAGTAGTGATGAAGAAGCACAACATCAATATTGATTCTACTTCTTCTTCTTCTTCTCATGGACATGCACTTTCTGCTTCTTGTTTCTCCTTCAATACAACTTCTACTTCTTCTTCTGATGAGTGGCTTATTGATTTTGGAGCATMTTATCATATGGATAAGGATAAAGACATATTTTCTTCTCTAAATGAATGTAACACCAAGAAAATATTTGTTGGTGATGATAGATCTCTTAGCGTTACAGGATTTGGAACAGTTCAAGTAGATAATGGTCATTTCAAGGATGTATTATGTGTTCCAAGTCTTTCTTGTAACCTTCTATGAGTATATCAAATCACTCATTCAGGTGAAGGTAAACCCGTAGAGTTTTCACCTCACCAAGTTGTAATCAAGGATCTAAAATATCCTAAACATGTTCTTGCAACTGGAATTGCTGATGATATTACTAGGTTGTATAAGTTTGACAACTTTGGGTCATCATCTTTTTCATCAGTTTTTGTTGCTCATAGCGATGACTTGAGCAAACTTTGGCATGAGAGGTTTGGTCATATAAACTATCACTCATTGCAGCAACTATGTAATCAACAAATGGTGATTGTCCTTCCTCATGTTTCATGCAGAGATGGTGTTTGTGCCGGTTGTGTTCTTGACAAATATCATCGGGACAGTTTTGACAAACGTGCCTCTTGGTCCACTTTCTTCTCCTTCTTTTTCTGGGTGCAATTATTTCTTAACTTTCATTGATAAATTTTTCAAACGTACTTGGTTTTACTTATTAAAACTTAAGAGCGAATTTTTTGACAATTTTTTGGCCTACAAGGCCCTTGTAGAAAAGCAATCTGGACATCAAATTCAAAATTTAAGAATAGATAATGGAGGCAAATATGTGAACAATAATTTTACAAGTTACTACACTACACATGGAATCCAAATGCAACACATTGTTCCATATACACCACAACAAAATGGTGTTGCTGAGAGAAAGAACCGCACATTAAAAGAAATGGTTAATTGTATGATCCAATCTAAGGGATTAAGTCTAAAGTATTGGGTGGAAGCAATGAAATGTGAAAATTACATATTAAATCTCTCTCCCACAAAGGCTCTTAAAAATATAACACCGGAAGAATCTTGGACTAAAATTAAACGAAATGTAAGTCACTTCTTTGTATTTGGCAGTATAGCATGGGCTCACATTCCTGATGAGAAAAGGAAAGCATTGTAGCCTAAAAGTGAGAAGTGTATATTTGTTGGTTATTATGAAGATGTAAAAGGTTATAGACTTCTTCAACCACATTGTAATGAAATTATTATTAAAAGAGATGTTAAATTTGATGAAAATCTCTTGGTCTGTGAGCCTAATTCGACGATTGTGCCTTTTTCGGCCTGCAAGCCATCTTCGACGTTTGTGCCTTCTTTGGCCTATGAGCTATCTTCGACATTTGTTCCTTCTTCTATCCCTATTCTAGTTTCTTCTTCAGATGATCACAGTGAGGATGAAAATCCACCTCTGCCTTCTCACCTTCCTCTAGATGAGTCCTTTGAACTTGAACCAGCACCAGTTCCACCGCTTCCTAGATGGGTCTTTTCAACACGAGAAGAAGTTGGTGGTCTTGTCGGTGATCCTTCAGATCAGCATCAAACACGTTCACAGTTCCAATGAGCCTCTTCTCTTTTGGATCAAGTTTTAGAGACTCATGATCCAAATACATTTACAGAAGCTTCAGGTCATCCAGATTGGAATACAACAATGAATGAAGAGTATTGTTCTTTAATGGCCAACGATACTTGGGATCTTGTACATCTTCCGAAAGGAAGAAAACTTGTCAGATGTAAATGGGTCTACAAAACTAAGTATGAATCATATGTAAGTGTTGAAAGACACAAGTCTTGGTTAGTTTCCAAAGTATTTTCCCAAGTTGAAGGAATTGACTATAATGAAACCTTTGCCCCTGTAGCCAAAATAAATTCCATCCACCTTGTTCTTGCCCTTACTGCCTC
>SNQJ01S0017864.1:19240-47026 GCA_010110895.2 Picea sitchensis | reverse complement strand
GAGGAGATTCATTTTGGGGGCTCAATTATGCCTTTGTATAACATTGAGAACCTCGATCTCGAGAAACCTTCATTTGGGCTCTCAAAATGGCCCCGGAAGTTAAAACCTACTAAAAATAGTAAATTGCCAAAATTGCCAGAAAATTGTTTTGAGCCATTTGGAAAAGGTGGGTGGCCACCGATATCCACCTGGATCACATACCTTGTAAAGGGAATCTTTGGCTTACAAGTGGCACATGGTTTCCATTGTATTGGGGGTAGCTATCAAGGCCCTAGACATCCTATGAGGATGAACTCTAGAATCTTAGGTCCTAAAAGAGGATTTTGTAGCACCAAATGGACCATTCACATGGTTTTTAACTACTGCACAAGACTTATAATTAAGAAAATATGTTCCCTATAGGTGTCATATGGGTTCCATTTCAAGGTTTTTCACATTGAAGATGGTTCTTATGGTCATGGATTTTTTCCAATCAGATAGGATGATCATAAATGACATGTTTCCTTGTATTTTTTTATATTTTGAGTAGTAATGTTGGTTGTAGGAGTGGTACTACAAAATGTTACAACCTAATGCAAAACACTTCATCTAGCTACAAAATGCTACAGGTTGATATTGGGGGCATACCACTTAATGAAAATATGTTGAAGAACCTTGTGGTTGTTTCAAAACCGTAAGAAGGCACTATGGAAACTTGCATGATGTTACAGAACCAACCACATGCATTGTTATGGAATGTGGTTCCACTCATTTTGGCAAGTGATAAGTAATGGTAGTATATGGAACATATGGGGAAATATTAAAGTCTCCTATATCATTTTAACACCAGACAACAAGATTCTTAGTATTATGTTTCTCGTGGTTATTAAATGTATGAGGATCCAAGCAAGTTGTATAAACCAACTCATTATGGAGTTGGTTTAATTTAGAATCATTTTATTAAATTGTTAGAAGTATTAATAAGAAGCATTTATATTCTGATGTTTATATTTATCTATCTACCAAATGTTATAAATAAGTGGTTGTAAGACCAAGCTAGGAGGAGGTTAGGCTAGAGATTGTTATGAAGTGGAGATTTTTTTATATATAGAACGCTCTTTCACACTTGGTGATTTACATATATGGTTTAATAATAAGAAGCAAATTTTAGTTCATTTCATCTATGTGTTTCTTATGTGTGCCATATATTACCTTTTAAGTTTTGATTAAGTACAATAATATTTTATAGTTAGTTGTAGAGAGTTCAACAACCTTGCTTTGTCAAGTTAAGGCCCACTTGAATGAACCAGGAGGTTCATTGCTACCCTCTCTATTGTATTAGTAGATGTAGGTTGTGTTTATTGCAATAGACACTGATTGTTGTAGGTTTTGATGTAGTATCTATTTTCTGCGATTAGTTACATATTTCATTTACATTTTGGCTTGATGTAAGTCTAACTATTTTCTTTGTTTTCAAGGATCGTTTCTAATCCAAAATGAGAAATGACATGTTTCTTGAGCTTGTTTGTTTTTTGTATACAAATATCGGTTGTAAGAGTGTTGTTGCAAAACACTACAACCTACTGTGGAACACTCCACAATTTGCAATAGAACACTACAACTCATTACAAAACACTCCATGATTTGTTGCAAAACATTAAATCCTATTGTAGAATGCTACAACCTATTGCAAAACACTCTACAAATTGCTACATAACACTACAACTCACTATAGAATGACTCTTTTGAAACTTCAAATGGCCGTATATTTTTTATACAAAAATTATTTTCATGTCTTTTTTGAAGTGGAACTTTTTTAATATCTATTCATATTTACACTTTATTATTAAATAAACTGGACTTATGGGAGTTTTTTTTCTAAAAATTGCCCCTAAAAAATCAATTTTCAAGAATTTTAATCGATGGTTTTAAAAATTCACCCCTAAATATTGAATCCTCGAAACTTTTGGGGGAGCTTGCCATATATTGTTGCTAAAACGTGACTATTGGTGATCTTTCAAACAATAACTATTGAATAAACAATAACTATTGAATGGTAAATTCTCAAATTTAATGGGATGGTTTTGTAAAAGAATCACCAAAGGCATTTTTAGTAGCAATATATTAACACTTGCCCTTATAAATATTTTATTAACAGTTGTTAGGGGATCATCACTGGCCTAAACCACCTTTAAAAGGGTAGATTGTTGTAGTCTTACAACATGGTTTTCTTTTTTATTTATCATATCAATGAAACATGTCCTTTCTTTTGTTTAATGAAATTTTGGAAACTACCCAAACCCAAGAACAATTTGAAAACTCTTGGGAATTTACTTCCTATGAAATTGATATTGTAAGAACCCTCTTAAGAGATAGAGGGGCCCCTTGGTAAAAATGGTTGAAGTAACCAAAATTTTCAAACTCTTGTACTCACTCCTTTTCAAGCTGATATTAAGCAAGTGTTCATGGGAAAATTCATCTAGAGGACTTGGGAATCCATTAAATCCAAGATCATCTAGAAAAGTGACACCCTGAAGTTTGGTTTTTCATATAATGAGCATTGTTTATAGTAGATTCAAGTGGTATTATGTGAATGGAGTCCATTTGTTGAAACTTCATAATTCTTAGCCAAGCAACTATATAAAAGAGGAATTCAGAGAGCACAAATCATTTTTACTCCGAAACCAGAGGTTGAAAGACTTGGCCTATTTTGAAAGTTGAAATTTTCCTTTCCAATCCTAACACGTTGATTTGGGAGCATGTTAAAATCCTTATCAATGATAATCCTTTATCAATTATTGTCATGTAATCCTAGTGATCTGGTGAAGATATTTTAGATGGAATTATATTGAGAGAGTAAGGAAATATCGCCCAACTGATAGTTATAAATGGTTTATTATAAAGAATGCCTTGAGTGTTAGACCTAATAAGCTTTGGAGGATAATAAATAAATAAAATAATTGGATTTATAAGATTGATTCAAGATGGAGACTATTTCTAGATCGCCATAAATTCTTCTTCTTTTGGTATCTAATTTTGGGTGGGATGGCTCTTGGGAAATTATTGAAATACTTAGGTATGCCTTACTCAAAATTCGCTCATGTGGTAGAGATAACAATGTCAAACACTTCTTTTAGTATTGCAAGTTTCCAAGTCAAATTTGGATTGGACCTCTCAGTTCTTTTGTCAAGTCCTGCCCTCTCCCGTATCTTGGAAAATTGCATTATGAGGTGATTAGGTTCCTATGTCATTGAGTTTAATGAAACGGGGTAGCTTAGTAAGATTGATTATTTATCTTCTTTGAAAAATAAGAAATTGGGTGCTAATATGTACAAACCTCCATGAGTAGATTTAGGTATTGGGCTACAAGGTGGAGATGAAAAATGGCCCATTTGATGTAGCTACTAAACTACTAAGGTTTTACATTATAAGCAAGGATCCCCTTGTCATTAACCCTCCTTCATCTTCAACCTAGTCCTAATGGTTTGACGGATGCCATCACCATCAATCTAATCAAAAAATGTATAAGCACATAAAGAAAAAAAACCAACTAACTTCACTCAAATTCCTAAGATTAATAAGTACCTACATATTTCTCTCATAATTATATAGGCATAGAGGCATTCTAAACCTTGTAGAGGGGAAAATGATGGATAGGAGTAGATATTGGTGGATCCTAAACCTCCTATTGAATTTGAATTTTGAGACTAACCCCCATGATAAAGATAATCCCTCTCTTATTGTTGTATATTGTAATGTTTCAAGTTGGTGAGGTGGACATTTTATTATGTTGTTGCCACTATGTCTGTCACCTTTATGTCAAAAAATGACCTTTTTCATGCTATGTGAGTATGTTTTCTACTTAATGGATATGTTTTCTACTTGCACAATGATTGCAAGGTGTATTATCTATTTTGCTTATTATGGTTACTCTAAACCATTTGTTTTTTATAAAATACCATGCACGTGCGTTTTATGAGTAAATATAAAGATACATTTTATTTTTAAAAATAACATTGTTTTGTAATAAAATGTCAAATTATGTCATGCTTACATCATTTATATCAAAACTAAGTTGTACATAATGATGTCGTGATATTTTTGATGACTCGTTTATATCGTAACTTACTACGTTATCCACATCGGTTTTATGTTGGTGAACATACACTCTTTTTTTTGTGAACCTCGGGACGCTCACAGTTTTAGAGTAATTGGGAGGTGAGCGTCTGGTTCTAGGGTTTTGAGGATTGAGTAATATGGTTCTGTGGGTTTTGCGGTTAGGTTTTGTTAGTTGTATTTTTGGACATTGACAATTTTAGAGTAATTGGGAGGTAAGCTTCGCGTCTGGTTATAGGGTTTTGAGGGTTGAGCAATTTGGCTCTGTCGGCGCTGTGGCTAGGTTTTGCTAGCCGCATCCTTGGTTTCCATGGTGAAGAGCGGGCGTAAGACCTTTACAGGGTGAGCGATCAAGGGTGGATCGAGTGACAGAGGAAGGTGGAGGCAGAGGATTTGACTTCTGCGTTTTGGTGTGTTAATGCGTTGTGTGGACGCGTGAACCTTATGCAGTGGCGACGATTTCTCTTAGGTGATGTTTTGGGGCCGAGGCGGCTGCTCGGGGCCAAGTTTTGGGACAACGGCCCGAGCTTGCGTCCGCCACATCTGGTGAGGCTCTATTTGTGATTAGCGACGAAGTATTTGCGGTGGAGGTGGCTAAGAGGTTTTGTTGCAGTCGGTTACACGCTTCCTTTCGGTTTTATGGACTCTCTTGAACTCTTCCTCATTGGCTTAAAGAGGTTTTGGAACAGAGCTTTGAGGTCCACGGGGGGCGTGCGGTGTTTTGGTTAACACTTTGAGTTCCTTTGGGGGCATGCAGTGTTGGGTATACACTTCGAGGTCCTCTAGAGGTGTGCGGCTTCTGGTTTAGCTTCTTTTCTGGTTTTTGTTGGGTTTTTGCCCTGTTTTGTAACTCTTTTTGCAGCCTGCGTGTTGGTTTTCTTCTCCGATGCCTTTCTGAGGATGTATGGGTTTTGATTATGAGCATGGTCATGAATTTTCTCCATCTATTGGTCGAGAAACCACTATTGGTGCAAGATTCATTGTCAATTTCGTCTCCTTTCGTTGTACTTTATAACATCTCTTGACTAGAGAACAAATTATATTTATAATATAATTGAGAAATTTTCTCGTTGGAAAAATTTACTACATTATCTACAATGTTGAGTAAACAAAAAAAATCTCAAAACAAATTAAAAAACGTGATAATTGAATTAGTATGTAACTGCTCAAATTACTTAATACATATTATTTTCAATGATTATTATTAAGATTAGATTCTTTAAATGGTTAATTTTCTCTTATTTTTAATTTCTACATTTCCTTATAATTTATTTTTTTTAAATTTAGTTGTGTAATTTCTACATTTCCTTATAATTTTTCTTTTTAAATTTAGTTGTGAAAATATTTTGTTTATGGTATTAATAGTTTTAAGAGATATTTTTTTATTTATCTTCGAATGATTTAAGCAAAGAATATGTATTTTTAGTTCACCCATTTTTTTATTTGAGTGATTTTTATTCCTATTTGAAGCAACGTTAGGGAGCCTCTCAATATTTAAATTAATTAGCTTATGTTTGTAAGAGAAGTGTCTAATCATAACCTAATTTTTAACGGGTGGAAGCCTAGCTTTCAAGAAAATGATTGAATATGGCATATTGTTAGTCCCTGCCAAAAGCCTGGAACTATAGAAATGAGTTTGTCTTTGACTCTGTATTAGTTTATTGTTAACTTTAAATTTATATGTTATATCCAATGTGTAACATAGGAAATTAATATATGTATTTTTTTAATAATAAAAAATATATTTTTCTAAAATTTGATTGGCTGATATCTTTGAAGTGCTATTGCAGGCTTCACGTCATTCAATGTATAAAATTAATTACACAATTAATAGATTTGACAAATTGACAAGAAACTAACCTCCTTGATTACTCCTCTTGCAGTAAATTCCCCACCGACACTAGAATCTGAGATCACTTTGACGGTGGGGGATCGAATCCCATAAAGAATTGTCTTCGATTTCATTTCATTCAAACCGTAAAACCATTTTCTCATTCAACCCTTCCCACCCTAGGGTTGAAAAATTAATCCAGCGTGATAGTACAATCCGTGACATTTTCCCAAACATAAACGCTGGAAAATATATATGCGTTTCATATTTCATTTCAACTCGTTTACATCACATCAAGCTAGAGAAATATGACTACTCTAAAATAATAATAATAATAATAATAATGTATGAGATGTCATATTAATTCATATTTAAAGAAATATTGGTGGGTATACACTTTGGGTTATGTGTATGAATTGATTAAGTTTGACGGTTTTAGGTTTTTATCATTATTGTTATTAAATAATAATAATATTAGTGCTAAATTTAATGTATAAAAAAAATTAATATTTTTTATTTTCTATTTTCTATTTTCTATTTAATTAATTAAAAATTAAATATTGTATTTAGATATTGATATTGCAAAATAAAGTTGAATTGTGATTAGACTTATTTGTTTTAGCTCATATCTATGAATTATTTTATTTATTATAAATTGATGGATTACCTTACAAAATCTTAGTGCTAAATTTAAAGTATAAAAAAAATAAATTTTTTTATTCTCTATTTAATTAATTAAAAATTAAATATTTTATTTAGATAATTACTTTCACCGTTTCAAGCTACCATTTATAAATATATTATGTTTATTTAAATTACCTTTAAAAACTTACATTCGGATTATTTAGTTAATAGAATGGATATAGCACATAAATTTAAAGTCAATAAACTAATAATCAACACATCTAAATATAAAAAGTTATACTATGTATTTATTATTATGCATTATTATATTTATATTATATTTATTATCTAATATATTATTTATTATTATATTTATAATATATTTATTATATTTATAATAACAAACAACCCTCAATTATTATCTTTTAACAAAAATATTCATTACTTGTGCATTTAGTTATATTAAGTTGCATTGTTCAACTTGTATTTCCCAACTAACTCCGCAGGGACTGAGTTGTCATGCAACTCTTGTTTTTAATATTAAGATTATTAATTCTAATGCTTTTGAACTTGCTTGATTTTTCTCAAAGCTTCTTTAGAAATACTACAACACCAAACTTCATAACCATATAAAATTATCAAAGTAACAATGCATATGAAAAAGGTCCTTCTTTTTTCCAAGTATAATGTTTTTTTACAATTGTTCTCAATATCAAAATGTACTTTCTAACCTCCAAGATACTTCTTTAAACACTATAGTTTCAATTGAGCATGTAATGAAGGTCAACTACAAGGTATTTTTATGAAATAAATTCCTCTAAGATGTAATTATCATACACAAAATTAGGGAAGTGATTTTCCTAGATTTTATTATAAAAACCTTTGTCTTATAAGTGTTCATTGAAATTTTTGGGTTAACACAAAAATGTTTGAGAATTATAACTTTGTTGTCAATATTAGAGGGGTTATTTGTGGAAAGAACAATATTATCTATGTAGAGAAGAAGGATGATGACTATCTGGCCAAAGTAGTGCCAGCACTATCTTCTTCTCCAAACACACCTCTAGCTTGTAAATATGGATGACAAAAGAGTGAGGAGTAGAGGGAATATTTACTTCTTATTTTTTTGTAAGCTAGCAGATTGTATTACCTTCTATTTCCAAAAAAACAGAGTACATTCAGGGGATCATGTTACTTGGGCTGCCAACAGAGGAAACTAGCACAAGCACCAAGACTTTACTTTCTGAAAAAGCATGCCTAGGGGGCCAAAATTTGAAAGCATAATACAGTTTTGTTTGTAGATACCCAAAAACTAAGACCAGAGATGACCATAACAAGTAAGGAGCTATACCAAAAGAGAACATGCATTTAAAAAAGAGATAAAAACGTGACCATATAGGAGACTCATTCGTCGAATGAGCTGCCCTTGTAATTGCTCTTGGATGGATCTAACCATACACGAACAATAATGTGTTGGTTGAGTCGTTCCTAATCTTGTTGATGTTGTGGGGGATTTGAGCACATATCAAACAACAAGTCAATTTTCCTTTCCATCGTCTCTTGTTGAAACTTTTGGTCTTCCATTTCGCCTCCCAGCTCAAATATGAGATGTAGGTGGTCCTTGGAGAATCGAGTAGGTTTATCCTTGTTTTCATGTTGATAGGAAATTTCACCTTTCTCCTAGAGATGAGAACCATAACCCTCAACCAGAGGCGAGGTTGTAACCAACTTATCCTTAATTACATCCACTTGAATTTGTGGGGTAGCATTACCATCTGCTGTGACAGTCTCTAGTGACAAATCCTCCCATTCCACCATGCAACTCTAAGACTCTTCCTCGTGTTGAATGTCATGTGACTCTTGTTGCACTACATTTGAATCCAACTGTTGATGTTCACTATTAACATCACTGTTCATTGGAGAATAGGAAGCCAAATGAGTGGAGAAGTCTAAAGCTCCACAAAAATCTCCACTACCTCTGTGCACTCTTCTTCTTTCGTGAGGCATAATGTCGAGGAATAGGAAGCAAAATGAGTGGAGAAGTCTAAACAAGTCTGATCTAGAATGGGAGGTAACCACAATGGAGACAGCAAATGAGACCCTACCATCTCTGGGCTTTATGCTCTTCATATACATTGAGGGCTTATGGATTTTGAGGGAACCCTTAGGAAAGTCCTTCATATTAACTGCAACCTCCACTGAACCATAAAAACCATTCAAGATCATTGTACCAAGGTTTTGAAATACAACTGCTATTGTACCTAGTTGAATGAAGCACAAGTTGATATGCCCAACCTAGAGGATGACACATACGTCAACCATTAATCATGAGAGGATCGAGGACTGCCAGATGGCGAGACATATGGCCAACAGTCATATAGTCATTATGGTCATAGTAACACCCCATCCAGGGGGAGGGCATCCTTACTTAACATCTATATTGTAGTTAATTTCTTTTGGCTAGCCCTTGTTATCCCTGAACCAACAATTATTTTTCCATACAACCGTCTTCCAACAACCTTGAACCCAAAATGAACCTTTAGATCTTACAATCTCTTCCATAGGTTATTTATAGGCATTGTGTCAGAAGCTTTCCTAAAATCAATGAAGCGACAAAGGAGATTTATTTTATTATCTCAACACTCCTTTGCAATAATCATAAGAGTAATTATGTGGTCTAAGGGCGAGTGGTCGCTTTAGAAACCAACTTGGTCCTATGACTTTCTATCCAAAAACTAATATTCTTCTACAAAATAATTATGTACAACTTGGATAGAAGATAGATAATCATAATGGTCCTATAATTTGAGCTACCTTAATCACTATTTTTAAAAATACAAACAATGAGGTTTCAAGTCCAAAGTTGTGCAAACCCTATTAATTAGTAAGTTGAAAAGATTATGAATGTGAGGAATGAGAACAAAACCTTCAATTTTGAAGATTTATGCATGATAATATTTGATGTATTTAGCTTTTCCTTTTTCAAGATGTTTTATCCCAAACTAAATTTCCTCAAATTTGAAACCACTTGTATTGTAAAAAGAGTTTGAATGTTATTCAAAACATTAAAGGATACATAGATATTTTTAAGATAGAGATTCCAATTACTCATTATAATCATATTATTTTCTTTAATTTTTAGAGTTAGGATTTGCCTCCAAGTGCTACAATTTTAAAAGTTTATCCTATTTTTTATTTACAATTTTTCACTCTTTTTATTAAATAATAATGTGCTCCTCATCATTTGAAGTATATGATTCCTTGATCACATTTTTTGAAAAATAAATAAATTATAATAAATATTTTTCACCATTAAATGTATAAGCTTCAAATGTATAAGCTTCTTATGCAAATCAATATTTATAATTAAAATTAAAGATTTATAATTCTAATAATTTCGTATTTTTAGATACACAACTTGACAATTTGATTGAACAAGGAAATACCCATGGCTAATGAAACTATTGTCAACAACTATGAACTAATGTCAATAACTATGAATACAGGTCATTCGAATTCGATTGAATATTAATTATTGCTTTAAATCATGACATAATATTAAATTTTGACAATATTTTTTTTTTGTTTGTTAATGTGGCTGAATCTGTTGGTATCAGGATTAACCTGTGGCTTGAGAAACCACGACTCAAGGGCATCTAAGCTGTCAAAATCACCTGGGGATCGCACCCGGGCTGAGCCACACTAACCCTTAACATAGTTGGATTTTTTATACCCGCAGATTTCGAACTGGTGACTTTTCAACACGAAATGGTTTAACAACACACTCCATCACAAATTGTCCTACACCTCAGGGACTAAATTTTGACAATATTAATGATCAAAATAAATATTAAAAAAAAAAAGATAAATCGATTTTTATTTTAACAAGAGAAAATTATCACAATTATATCACTATGATATAATTGTGATAAATTGTGTGGTTAATATATGTTAATGTGTCTCAAGAAAAAAAGGATTGCGTGGCTAATATATGTTACTAATTTATGTCTCCGAAAACAAAGGACCAACCGAACTCGTACGACCAACCCAACCCATAACGCATATAATTCTAGAAATAGAAACACGTGTGCATGTACGTTAAGGCCATAGATCATTTTTAAAACTTTGAATGCAAACTAAACATCAAGTCAAACTTGTATTCTTTTTCTTTTCTTTAACATTAGGGTGGGGTCTCCCTTGAATATGTCATTAAGGGCTCACTCAAATAGGTTGGAAAGTCATTAGGAGGTTTTTGAATTTCTACTTGAATATTGTTTAATTGAATTTTGAGTTTTTGTTTAGAAAAGTGTTTTTATTGGCATTTTTTAACTGTTCTATGAAATGGTTTTTTTTGTTGGAATTCAGAGACATAAATCTGTTTGAAATCACTATTTTTTATTATTTAAAATTTATTTATGAATGCAAAAATGGATTCAACATGTTGAAAAACTCCTGGGGCACTTGGATTATACAGAAATAATCACTCAAATTTGTGGATTTAACAATTTCTTGTCGGATTTCTGGAAAATATTCTCGAAAAAAATCACCAAAGAAAAGTCATTTCGTAGAACATTTAGACTATGATGTTTTTATTTAGTATGATGTAGTAGATATATCATAATATTTTGGTTGTTTTTCTTGAAAGGTATAAGTCCTTTTAAATGGATAAAGTTACTTAACTATATTGTTCGCTATGAGTTGAATTTATGGGCCATTTGTTACATTTTTTTCCATTTTTGTTGGAAACATTTTACACAATGATAGGTATATCTATCTAATAAGATCTTATGAGGCTTTTAACACTTAATGGTTATGCCTCACGATTAACTAATCTAAGAATACTAAAGAATATGTTCACATTTGGGTTGGAGGAAAGGTGTAGTGTCAACTTATAAGGTATATAGTTCTCTTAAATATGAGTTTCAAGTGCTAAAACCCAAACTATCGGATCCAAGATTGTCTCTTCCTTGATAAACCAAACACCCCAATGTCACTAAGTTGTGACATTGTTAGGAAACTTCAAGCACAACAACCTCAGCCACAAGTGACAAAGAAGGCTAGGTTCAAGTGCTTTAAAACGGTGATAAATCTCATCTTGCCCTAAAAGTGTAATTGGCCAAGACTTATACTACATATCAAATGGTGTCAAGTAAGTATGCAGCCCTGAAAATGGAAAGGAACCTTTTGGCTCTTCCCATGTCACTTCTTCTTCCTCTTCCTCTCCCTCTCATCAACTCCCAATCTATTGAGGAGCTCGAGCAAATTTAAAGGCCCAAAGCTCATACATTAGGTTCTTGATTTTCAAGTACTATGTCACAAACATAAATATATATAAAATATATAAATAATAAATAATTAACAATAATTAATAATTAATATATCATAAATGAAAATAAAGACGTGTCTATTCATGAAAGGGCACCCCTTGCGAAGGTATATAAACAGATTCTCAGTCTAATTATAATGTTCTCATTAATTCTTATACATTTACTCAATATATTATTATTTCATCTTAAACAGATTACTTTATATTCCAGATATTTTGGATAATTTAAGTGTGAATGAACTTTGTTCATCTCAATTGGTATCAGAACCTCGTTTTTTATTCTGACTTTGGTTCAAATACCTTTGATCAAATTTTGTTGTCTTAGAAACATAACTCCATGCATTTAACCACTCAATCTTTTCATAGTTTCTCTCATTCTGAGTCTTTAACTACAATTATTAGGATTTTGGCCACCCAGAAGGATCATTCTATCTCCATATTCATTGTAGCTAGACTAAAAATTAACACCATATCACTTAAGCAGTCTCTGAAATTATTTGCCACCATATCAATTCAACTAGTAACTAGTTTACAAGAAGCAGAAAATTACCGCTACCAGAAATACCGCTAGGTGCATAAAAAAATGTGGTTTGTTCAATCAGTTGGAAAGATAATTCAATATTTTTTTTTCAACAATGGTGGAAAATCGAAATCATGTCAGTCAAAAGAGTAAGAGTCACGTCCAATCAAGGGATTTTCCATATATATAGACCTTGGAACCACCTATGGATACGAAGTGAGGGACACATAGGTAGTAAATTAAGAAGCATTGTGCTGATTGAGGAATAACTTTGAGTTGTTAAAGAGAACCTCGCTTAATAGTCATCGGTGTGAGTTGGAGATCCGGACATGTTAGAGAAAGACTCATATTGGATTTATATTCACCAGTTATAAAGGTTTCATTATAATAATAAAAAATTTGTTACTTAATGTTCACGAAAGATCAAAGTACTATTAAAAGGAAATTATGAGTGTTGAAGTAAGAAAAGGGGTATTTAAGTTATATCAGAGTATAAGAGTTTAAGTAACCTAAGTGAATCAATGTTGACAAGAGTGGGAGAAGGGTGGGAAAATGGAAGAACCAGAGTCGAGGAGTTATTTTGAACTTCTTGGAGGGTGATCTGGTTAGTTAGATATGAGTCATGTTTATTGTTTTATCGTTTAAAAAACTTTCGTATTGATTTAACTTCTTGATTTTCATCTTTCTAGCATTTTCTCTTTGTCTAGTGACTTTTTAACCTTCCAGTTTCTATTTTTGGAACCTGGTAAGTTACATTTCAAGGTTTATTACAAAAAGTCTGCGCCCGCCTTAAGTTCTTTTCTAACCTTTTTTTTTTGTAAATAAAAAATAGATCCTTGTATTATATCATCATGATTGTACACCTGTGCATTGTTTGGCAGCCACATGTTCCGCCACAGAAGGGAAACCAGAACAGGTGGTTCTAAGCGGTGTTATGCCTAAAATGACAGATGTTCTGTTTTACAAAATTTACAAAAATTGAGCAAAAGATGAGAGTTTCAACTGGGACTTTAATCCCGTTAGCTAGCCTAAGGCAGACTGCATTTAGAGCCGCTAATACAACTGTAAAAAAGAGTAAACAGTTAATCATTATTCATTATTCATTCTGAAAATTGAAAATTGACAAGAACCAGAGTCAGTGGAGGGTCGCATCAAGCCTTTGGGGAACCTGGGTGTCCCTGGGCGGTGTAGACTGGAACAAACTTTGCTTGCAGGTGGGGCATTGTGCTTTCTGTGGGCTATCTGAGAAGGCCTCGAACACGAGATCCAATCGCTGGTGGATTGTTCGTTGTCCATGCGCTTTCTCTTCTTGTTGCTATCGAATGTCAAAGAGAAGCTCCAAGTGTTCCACTGCCAGATGATAGATAATTGGGCTCTCTTCATCGCCTGTGAGTTTCCAACTGGGGGGGATTTCCTCCTCCATTATGCAGCCTCCTTCCCACGAACGAGGCTGAAAGTCTTGGGAGGTGGAGGGCCTTGGCTCTTCCATTGTCACCAGGATCGAGTCTGGTGGAGGAGAAGAGGTTGGCCTAGCGTCGCTCAGCTTCGAGCCAAGATGCTAAATTGAGGGTGGAGTCGCTTCTTTGGTTGTCTTGTGGGTGTCCTGTGAGGGCTAGGGTGGCAGAGGAGAGTGCCCAGTGAGGGGAGGGGTTTCCAAATTGGGAGTGTGAAGGGGACTCTGAGATTGGGTCTGAGGCAGAGGAGAAAGCTCAGTGGGGGATGGGTCTCCATCTTGGGGATACGAAGGGGAGACTAAGCGTGAGTCTGGGGCAAGGGAGGCAAGTTCTCCTCTTTGGGCATGCACATAGTGGACTGTGTGTTGCTTGAAGGTTTGTGGGAGCAGCTGAAATGAGAAATCAAGGCTCGTTGAGAGGCAGTGAGCCGATTGTCTCGGGTGTAAGCGTTCTTATTCTTAGAGGAACGTTTGGGCTTGCCACGGTCCTGAGGCATGATGAGAACCAGGGAGGGAGGTCGACTGTGGTTGGGAAAGATACAGAGGACGCTCAGGAGGCAAGCAAAGAGGCCAAGAGGGTCGAACAACACCGCGCAAAGGAGGAAGCTTGCAAAAGACGAGTGAGAATGCGTGCCTTGGCCAGGAGGGTCGGTTATAACGTCACTGAGAGCCATGGAAGCCATTGAAGGCTAATGGGACTAGTTCAGTCTCCTAGTACCAGTGGCCTGGATGGAACGCTCATCCGTGAGCTCCCCCAAGTGCACTGAATTAATCTCCCTTATGGTGAACACCATGGGGAATTAATAGCATTAGGGGTGGCATCTTGGGGTATTAAATCCCCCCGCCAACGATGTATGCCACCTGTCTCCCTCCTTTCGCCAGATGTCACCCCATCTGGGTAAGTTATTTTTTAACTCACCTTACCCTTTGTTTTCCTTTTTTTCGTCGGTTTGTGGCTCCTTAGCATTTATTTCCTTCTTTGGGAATTAGTCCAATTTTGATGGGTTTTGAAGGTGCGATCTAGGTGTCATCTTTACCTTGTTTTCTAGTGAATATCACCTATTTATTGTCAGTTGAAGTTATGGGGTCTTTAGTTTCGGGTGGGTGGAAGTTTAATGAATTAAATACCACCTTCGCATCAAAGTGCAGTGAGCCTTTATTACTGGCATCTACCCTTACTGAGATTCTGTCTACTATTTCTGTTGAGAGTTCGACGGTTAAAACTTTCCTACCTAGGCCCTTGTGTTCCACACTTCGGGCTTTTGCCTCTCATAACCCGAACTCTTTTCCTGTGGAGAGGTTCCCCTCACAGTCTTCAAACTTTCACAACGTCCTTTCTCAGAAAACTGTCCTTTGTACTCTTGTTCCTACTGGCAAAAAATGAAAAATCTGGAAACCCAACAAGGTGTCGAGAAAATTAGTATTGGGGTTAGATATAGGTTTATTGGAAACCTATAACATAGCACTTTGTGTTCTGGTAGGCTGGGTTTCCTATCATTACCTTCCGCAAGAACCTATCCTGGTTTGGATGGATAAGACATGGCAACCTATTCTAGGTTATTCGCCAAAGGTTTTTTTCTTGGAAAAAGGATGGATTGGTTTCCTTTGTCAGTCGCCCGAGGATACAGATATTTTATTAGTGACTCGGTGGTTATTTGGGGCTAGCAACTTAATGATTAAGAGGTGGCATGTTTCATTTGATCTACATAGTGAGTATTTTTCTAAGAGACACCTATGAGTTCTTTTACCAGGGCTCCCTCTCCATTTCTGGAATGAAAATGCTCTTAGAGATATTGGAGATTCTATAGGTACTTTTATCTCAGTTGACAGTGTTKCACTCAAAGCACCAGACAAAAATATTGGTAAAGTATTGGTGGAGTTAGACATTCATGGCRGTCTGMTAGAAACTCTGGACATTGTTCGGGGMGAAAGAAAGAAAAAACAACACTTAGACTACATGGGGATTCCCTTTAGGTGMAATCAGTGCCACTGTACGGGCCATTTACGTAGGGACTGCAGAGGTTTGGAGACTGTGGAGAATACTGATGAAGAAATTGAAAACTGGGAAGTACTGGATTGCACACCGGAAGTGGAACTTTTTGGTAAGTTTGATCCAAGSTTTTGGTCTGCTTCAAGGAACAAGGAAATTTCAATGGAGAAACTCTCGGGTAAGTTAAAATTCTTTTTTCCGTCTCTGTATGATTCTCTTACTTTGTGGGAAAGGGATTTTTTGGATTTTGCTCCAGTTTTAGATTCCTACTCCCCTTGTAAATCCGTTTCTACAGTAGATGATTTGGTAGTGGGAGATAATTCTTGTAAGACGTCAGTTTCTTTAGACACGGGACCGAGGAACCTTGTCGGAGTTGAAGTTTTTAATGTGACTTAATATGTCAGTATCTCTCCTACTGTAGGCCTGGATATCGAAGTTGCACCCTTGTCATTTGAACATTAACTGATGGAGTCGGGTAGTGAGTCTCCCTTACAGTCTGCTATTGATTTAAATCTTCAAGGTTGTTGGGAATCTGAACTAGATGACAAAGCCCTTCTGGAAGTCTTTGATAATCTCCTTTCTTCTGGGCGGGGCTTAGTCACATCCATCCCCCTTCTTGTTTATCTATGGAAAGCAATATTAAATGAGAGGATGGATGGGGAACATGTCTCTTCCTACAAACAAGGATAAGGAATATGCTTGGTCGAGGGGTTTGGGCATAGAAATCTCACCCATAAAAACTAGAAGCTCGCGAAAAAAGGCAAGTGGGGGAACAACTATTCCTGAGATGAAGTATTTTTCCACTATGGACAGTGGGGCACTTAGAGCGTTGAAGGCCCTAGCAAGGTCAAAATAATGTTTCTATTATCCCTAAACATTAGAGGGATAAGGGGCTCCCTTAAAGATGTCGTGTTTCGTAGGGTTTTGGATCGTGTGTGTCCGGACATCAATTTTTTATAGGAGACTCTTGTGGAGGAACATAAAGCCAAAAGTTTTGTTCATATTTTTCAGCCAAATTGGGTTTCTAGTGTTGTTAGTTCTTTAGGAACCTTCAGGGGGCTTTTAGTGTCATGGGATCCGAATTTATACTCACTTACTCCTTCCCTAACCTATGGGGGTATTTTCTTAACTGGCAGAGTTACTTCTACTCATTGCTCTATCTCTTTACTCAACGTTTATGGTCCTTGCATGAAAAAAAAAACATTTTTGGGATTCTTTGGCAAATAGTGGCCTTCTCTCTGCTGGCAATTTGATACTTGTGGGGGATCTGGATATTACGCTTTCAGTGGAGGAAGTGTGGGGTAGTACTAATTTCTCGGTTTCTATGGCAAATCATCTTAAAGCAGCCTTCAAGTCAAAGATTCTAGTGGATATCTGGCCGGATAGGATGGTTCCTATGTGGCACAATGGTCGACAGGGATCACAGGCTATTGTGAAAAGATTGGACAGGTGTTTAATTTCAGAAAGTTTAATAATCTCCAAAGATTATTACCGGTCATGGGTGGAATACCCGTTTATTTCGGACCATGTTCCTATTGTTTTTCAAATGGATATTGTACCTGTTAACAAGATTTATCCCTTTAAGTTCAATCCGAGTTGGTTATTGGATGTTGATTTTAAGTCTTTAGTGTATTCGGTATGGAAGGATAACAAGTATTTATCTAAAGAAGGCTCACAACACAGATTAGTCTGGAAACTAAGAGACCTAAAAAAGAAGACAAAAATGTGGTCAAAAAAGAAGGAAGAACTTTTAGTGAAACGTTTGATATCGTTGGAAGCACAGATCAAAAAAAGTTTTTTATTTTTTGGTGAGGGTAACTCAACTAGTGAAAACGAGATTCTGTTGGGAAATTTGGAAAAGGAGAGAAATAAAATCTTATTTTATAATGAGTAGAAGTGGCGCCAAAGAAGCAGAGCGATATGGATTGAAAGCGGTGACTCCAATACAAAAAAAATCATAATTTTGCTAGTCAGAGGCTCAAACATAAATATATCTGGGAGATAGCTAATGAGTTTGGTGAGCAGTGCAAAGGACAAGAAGATTTGAAGAAGGCATCGACTCATTATTTCAAGAATTTTTACAAAGCATGGTCAGACTCTTTTACAATGGAGAAAATGGAGGTTACTAATATTTTCAAAAAAATGATTCAGGATGAGGATTTAATTTCCTTATTAAAACCTATAACAAAAAAGGAAATTAAAAAGGTTCTCGATATTTTTAAGAGGGACAAGATTCTAGGCCCTGATGGATGGACGGTGGAATTTTTCTCTTCCTTCTTTGATTTGGTCAGCAAAGATTTAGTTCAGGTGGTGGAGGAATCAAGGAATTTTGGGAATATTCCAAGGTGTTTAAATTCTACTTTCTTGACTTTGATTCCTAAAGATAATAACCCATCCTCTTTCGGATACTATAGGCCGATATCACTTTGCAATTTGTGTTACAATTTGATCTCCAAAGTCATATCAAACATGATCAAGCCTTTCTTGTCTAGTTAGCTTTCAGAAGAATAGTTAGGGTTTTTGGAAGGTCGCAGGATCCAGGATGCCATAGGCACTTCTTTTGAGTGCTTGCATAGTATATCTAAGAGAAAAAATAGTAAATATTTGATTCTCAAATTGGATTTACATAAGACATATGATTGTGTGGATTGGGATTTTCTTCATATGGTACTCATTCAGATAGGCTTTGAGTCTCAAATGACAAGATGGATAATGAGTTATGTTATTTCACCTTGTTTTGTTGTTCTCATCAATGGGGAGGCCACATAATTTTTCAAAAGTGGGAGGGGCCTAAGACAGGGTTGTCCCTTGTCACCGTTACTCTTTATCCTGGTAATGGAAACTCTCAGCCTGTTATTAAAAAAGGGCAAAGTGGAGAATAAGATTTCGGGTGTTAAAGTGTCAAGATTGATAAATATCTTGCACCTCTTTTTTGTTGATGATTTTTTAATCATGTCAAATGCTAATCTTAATGAATGGAAGGAGATACTTGATCGCATTTTCCTTTTCTGTAAATCCATTGGGTTACAGACAAATTTCTTAAAGACTACGGTTCACTATGAAGGTCTAACTGAAGCAGAGTTGGGTCCTTTTAGATATTTACTTGATTTTCCTTTCTTACCTGCACTTAGGTTTCAAATATTTAGGCTTTTACCTGAAAACTAGACCACAGAGGGTGGCGGATTGGTTGTGGCTTATAAACAAAAATGAAAAAAAGATTGGGATATGGTGTTATAAGTGGCTTTTGTTGGGTGGAAGGTTTATTATGCTTAAGACGGTTCTAGAAAGACAATCTATTTATTGGATGGCAGTGGAGTTAATTCCAAAATTTATTAGCAACCAGATTCGTAAATTGTGTTTTAAATTCTTATGGAATGGAAATAACACTACTAGTCATATCCATTTATGCAGTTGGGAAGCTTTATCGAGGCCAAAATCAAGTGGGGGATGGGGTCTCAGGAATTTGGCTCATTTTAATATATCTTTATTAGCAAATACTCTTTGGCATATGCCCTCCGACAAAGGTATATGGCATAATATAGTGATGGATAAATACATAATACACTCTGATCTGATTTAATGGTTCAGATCGACAAAGTTTGAATTTAGTACAACATCTAGGATATGGAGGAACCTGTTGAAGTCGATTCACTTGTTACTTCACTGGAAAAGGTGGCTATCGGGCTCGGGGGAACAAATTCTCATCGACAGAGACTGTATTCTGGGTATGGGTGAAAACTCCTTATTATCTTAGCCTCTTCGAGATCACCTAGCAAGAAAGGAGGTTAAAATGTTGGTCAATGCAAGAAATCCACAGGGGGTTAAGTGAGTTTGTCGATTTATGGTTATGTAGTGATACTTTGGGTTTAAACAGTGCTCTTGCAGAGGAATGGAATAACTTTACAAAGGGCCTCACCGCAGGTGGAGTTTACCTTGATGAAGAAAATGATAAACTTTTGTGAGCGAGTGGAGATGAATCCGGTAAAATTACTGTCAATAGTATCTATCTAGCGCTAGTTTCTACTCAAAATTTTCAATCTGTGCCCAAATGGATTCAGAAAATTTGGAGCTGGGATATTCAACTAAAGATTAAACTCTTTACGCGGCTGACCATTTCCCGAAATATATTTACATGGGATGGACTTCAAAAAAGAGGATGGGAAGGGCCTGTCATTTGTATTTTCTGTAAGAGAAACTCAGAAAGCTTAGAACACCTTTTCATCAGTTGTGATTTTACTAAACAATTATGGGCTTTGTTAAAGTACCGTTTGAACTTAAAGAGGATTTGGTCGGGAGAGAATATCGTTGTTTCTTATTATCAATGGATTTCTGATAAGTCTATTTTACCAGAGATTGCAGCCTTAACCTGTTGGTGTTTATGGATCGAAAGGAATAAGGGTATCTTTGAAAATAAGACACCAGCTGTCCATTTAGACCTTCATAAGGTTATGGGCCTGTTTAGAACAAAAAATAATCTTGCTCCTAAATGTGCAATAAAGGAATGCTTTATTCAACATGAAGAGGGGTCGGCCATAGCTTTTTTTGATGGGGCTGCAAGAAGTGACTGATCATCCTATGGGGCTGGAGGGGTAATAAAAACTACTGATAATATTGTTTACAGGTGGTTTTTTAACTGCGGTGGAGGAACAAATTCCAAGGATGAATTATTGGGAATCTGGGCTTCCCTTACTCTAGAAAAATTTCTTGATATCCATAGGATGCAAGCCTTTGGAGACTCCAAAGTGATAATAGAATGGCTTAATGACAGGGGAAAATTGGACATTTGTACTATTGAAGGATGGAAAAAACACATAAAAATATTATGTTTAAAATTTCAGGCCCTTAGTTTCCATCATATCTACAGGGAGTTCAACATTGAGGCTGACAAGCTCTCCAAAGAAGCTCTATTGGCTCCTGAAGGAAGAATAACATACTATCAGTGGGAACCCAGAGGGGCCGGGAGAACAAAGCATCTGGATATTTACTGAACTTCTCTGACTATTAAAGGTTTTTTTGTTGTTGTTAAATTTGTGGGTCTTTATTAAGTCTTGGTATATAAGGGGTTGGAGCAGACATTAGTAGTGAGGCTGGAAAATCTTGTGGAACTCTATGTCTTTGTTGTTTTGAAGGAAGGGTTTTGAATGTCTTGATAAAGGCTTTATGTTGTATGTGGCTAGATGTAGTTAGGTTTTCTATGTATGACAATATGTAAAGAAAATTATATTATTAATATAATTTTGAGCAAATTTTCATTTGGAAAAGTAACCTAAGTGGATAAAAGTAAGAAAAAAAAGGGTTATATAGTGGAGATAAAATACAAAGTGATTGATACAAGATATAATATTATATTAAAAGGGAATTATAAGGGTTATAAACGAAGTGTTTTTTTTAAAGGAGTGTATATTTTATTTATAGAAAAAAGATCGAGTTTAATTATTGCTTATTAATCAGGAAAATATCATTTATTGTAAATTATTCACAAAAGCAATATGAAGTCCAATAACGAGGTAAAAGGAAGATTTTCTTATGAAAGTTGTTATCCAAATTTATGTTGCGGGTTTTTTACATTAAAAGGGAGTACTCAAGGAAGAGAGATTAATATCATTATCAGCTTGAACCATAACGAAAATTACATTAATAATGATTTGAAAAATCAATTATTAATTCTAGAGCCAAATATAATTGAAAAGGAAGATATTTTTCAAATTAAGGTGTTACATGTGACAATTGATGAATATGAGTATATATTTCAATTCTTTGTTACAACTATGTATAAAAAATAAATTGACATCATTCTCGGGTTACCCTGGTTTAAAAGTCTAGGTGCCTTCATCTTAAACATGGAGAAAATTTTTGTGATGTTTCCCCATAAGAAGAAGATGATGACATTTCAAGACACTACTATGAGGTCAAAATCAGTAATACCTTCATCACAAGACTTTAAAGATATTTCAAAGGTGATCTTTCCATAAAATCAAAATTCAATACCAAAGATGCAAAAAAGAATTTAGTGAAGTTATCATGGATAAAAATGATGAAATTTTCCGCTTAAAAGACCATAGTCAAAAACTACTTACATAGATAAAAAAAAGTCAAAGGATAGAAAACAATGCATTCAGAAGTTGGAATAAGAGAATCAAGATCTTGAGAAGAACCTATTAGAAAAAAATGAAGAAAAATTTCGTTTGAAAAGCCTTAATCAAGGGCTACTAGAAGAAATCATAAAGTTGAAAGAAGAGAAACTTGAAAGTCCAGACATTAAAAATATTAACAAGTCAAATAATGAGGAAAATTCGTGTTTATAAAATCATAATCAAAACATACATACGCAAATAAAAAATCTTAAGAATGATAAGAAGTCTACAGAAAATGAGTTAGAATTGTTTATAGAAAAGGAAGCATCAAATTTTTCAGATGAACAACACCAAGTTATGGGAAAGGGAACAATTACAAATCTAGTCCACGTCACAACTCAAGAAGATGCAAAGTCAACTAAATATAAGACAACGTCAGATGTTGGCATACAAATGATGGAAGCTCCAAGTGTACTTATTAATCGAAATTCAACCATTAACAAGGCAACATCTGTGTGTGAAGATCATCATATCTCAAAATTAAACCAAGAAAAAACTGCAAGTACGATAAAGGAAAATCATCTTATAAGAACTCCTTATCGGCATCCAAATCATAAGAGCAGATGTCTTAACCAGTAAGAATATCAATGTCATTCAGGACGAGAAGGACTAGCTTATAATCCAAAAAATATTGATACCAACGCCATTAAGTCTCTTGATAATCATTCATCGTGGAAGAGCAACGTTTTGCAAAAGATTGAGTTAAGATGGTTTGACACTTTCACAGTTTGACAATTATTCTCAACACTTCATCACTCATATTGCCCCATATTGTCAATTGTGACAACACCAAAAACATAAAATTGTGCAAAGACATTGAGATCCAGAACAAAGACATAAGCCTCTCCATAAACATGCTTTGAGGACAAAGCATTTCTAAAGGGGAAGGCATTGTAACAAACATAAATATATATATAATATATAAATAATAAACGATAAACAAATAATTAATAATTAATAATAATAATAATAATTAATATATCATAAATTAAAATATGTTTCTTATCTAAAGGGTGTCTCTTCATGAAAGGGCACCACCCGTAGAGGTATATAAATAGGCCCTCATTATCATTGTAATGATCTCATTCATTCTTATACATTTACTCCATATATTATTATTTCATCCTAAATAGATTACTTTATATTCCGGATATTTTGGATAATTTAAGTGTGAATGAACTTTGTTCATCTCATACCAAGTGTTGAGTCTTGTCAAACTCTTATGCCTCACTACATAGTATAAGTGATGCAATGGATTTTGATGATGATGGTGCATAGTGAAGTTTGTATCATGAAATGTAGGCATCTTATAGACCTTAGTACATAGTATAGGTGATGCAATGGATTTCGATGATTATAGTATATAGTGAAGTGTGTATCATGAAATGGTAGGCATCTCATAGACCCTTGTAGGAAAATCATTGTTTAGAGGATACATAAGGATAATACTCATTTTGATGTAGTGTGTTTGAAGGGAGTGAAAATTGTTTCTTTCATCATCAAAGTGGCCCTTAACACTTGTGTATTTTTATTCTAACCATGAAGAGGGAAAAACAGGTGGTTTCCACCCCTATTTCACCAATATGGGATTATGTAGTAATAGAACATAGATTTAATTTGACAAATCAATTATTTTGGGTTGTGTTTAATTAGGATGGTTGATTACTTGGGTTGGACAATATATGCTTCCAATTATGCTAATGAAAGGGTGACCTTTTGGTATGGGACTATGGATGAAATCCCAAAGGCCAATTGTCTTATTTATGGATATTGTAATAGTGTGTAAATTCGGGATGCGTATATAAAATAATCATTATATGTTAATTGTTTCTAACCTCTAGGACTTTTCATACTTCCATGTCATCAAGATAATTTGGGAACCTATTGGCAAGGCCAAGGGGAAATGAATGATGTATAACATGATGAGATGATGCTATCAACCATGCCATTATCTTCTTGTGGGCTTATGGTCAATAAATTATTTCCATAACCCGTAAGTTCCACAAATATATGAAGGAAGAGTTTAAAAAAATGTCTCTAAAACTCTAAGTTATCCCTTATTATGAGGAGACCTAAGCACAAGTGACCAAACTATGGTATTTTTTGGAAATGGATGAAATGCAGTGAGCCTAGGGCACCAAGATTTGAGACAAGCTACATTGTATCAAAGCAAGGGATATGCATACTAATCCCTTATTCAAATCATTGGCCATGGATAGGGCCTTTGAAATAATCATTAACCTTAAGTTAAAGCGTCCATGAAGTTTGTCCAATCAAAAGCATATGAAAAATGAATTTATAGGACATTATTGAACCATTTGTTACTCATAAGGGATGAAAAAGAAATGTAGGATGGCCATGGAATGTGTTTGAATGTTGTATCTAGCATATTTCTCCTAACCATAAATGAATGTGTATTTAGGAGTTAACTTTGCAAGAGCTAATCATGTCCTTGATGGATATGGTTGATGACAAATCCCCCAACATTGACACGTTCTCACGTGGGTTTTAAAATGCCATGTGGGTTTTTTGTGTTCCATACATGCTCCATGTTTATAAGGAAGTTTCATATATGAAATCATTGTGTGAGCACACCAACAAAGGCTTCATTAAATTTATTTCAAAGCCACATGACCTAGAATTAATTACTAGTGGAGAGCTATTACCTTATTTAATGTGCCATACAAAATTTTATCTAAGGCCCTAGATCTTTGGCTTAATGGACTCTACCACAAATTAATAGACTTGATCACATAATATTTTATCATAAGTCCTTATATTTTTCATAATGTTGTGGTTTTGGAGGGTATGGAATGGGCCAAATGCTTGTGCTTAAATGTCCTTTTTATCAAAATATATTTTGAGAAGGCTTATGATAGATTGGAAAGGTCATTCATATTGAACATGCTATATTTTTTGTGTTTAGAAAATTTATTTTAGGTTTAATGTAGAAACATTATTTCTTGATGCCTCAACGTGCCTCTCCATTAATCATTCTAAATTGGATTAAATTGGCCTCTTCAAATCAAATATTTGTTTTCTCTAACATTGTATGTATAAATAGTTGTTGAATCCCTCAAATACTTACTCCACAATTGAGTTTCATGGGATATAATAAAGTGAATATCCCTCTGAAACCCTCACATTGGATAGATGGTAAATCATGATTTTGTTGATGACTTATTATTTAACACTCCTAGATGGTCTAGAAAAATGACACCCTCGAGTTTGGTGTTTATATTAATGACCATTTTCTCTAATGGTTTCAATAGTATTATGTGAACGAAATACATTGATTGAAACTTCCTAGTTCTCAGGTAAGTGGTTGTACAAGAGAGGAATTCAATATTCCAAAGACCTTTTTGACTCCCAAACCAGGGATTGGAAGGTTTGGTCTAGTTTGGAAGTTTCATTTTTCCTTTCCAATCCTAATACGTTGATTTAGGAGCATGTTAAAAGACTCATCTCTAATAAGTTTTCTTAAATACTGGGATGTAAGTTGAGGTGCCCTTGTGGAGGGATTTGAGATGAAATTGTTCTGAGCTATTCAGGAAATTTTACTCAGTTAATGGCTATAGATGGTTGAGTAAAAATAATGTCTTGGATGTTAGGCCTAATAGGATTTGGAGGTGATGCATGATCATTTCACCTCCAAGATCAACCCTATTTATTGGACCTAGGGGTCTTGACATTTAGTAATGGAGTGGGTTCCCTAAGCATGAATTATTGTAATTTCTATGTCAATTAGGTTCTAGAAGTCTCGCATGAGATAGGGTTTGTTAAGTTGAGTTTATTTGTAATTGAATATGCCTTGGTTTAGCAGACTTGAAGGAATGGAGACCTAGAACCTAGGGATGGTTGAGGATATTCTAGATCTGAGACATCATAGGGATTATTGCAAAATTTAGAGAGTGTGTTTAGGGTCTAAAAATAAATGAATAGTTCAGACATTTCCTAATCCGAAATGATATTTTAACGACAATGGTTGAGTTTTAAAGCATGAGTTAAATTACCATTTAGGAAATTAATGAAAGAGGAAGAATGATAGATGAAGCATGGCATCCATAAAGAAATATATAGATCTGGAAATAAGCATGAAGAAACAAAAAACCATAAACAACAAAGTTGATAACAGAGTTCGACAATCTCGCCTACGTCTCTGGGCGCTTATCTCAGTGGGTGAGTCTTTCTTATTTATGCTCAAGCTTCAAATGTACATCATAAAATTTCCCATGGATTGAAACAATTGTCTATTTGTGTTATGCTAGATCTCAAGAACCCATCAAAATTGATGGCATTGAAAACATACGAACGAAGCTCCCAGAAATGGCCTGCAAAGGTGCTCTCATCAATAGCTTCCCTGCATAAAAATGGCTTTGCCTCAACAATTCATCAACATTTTCCTTATATGAACCTCCCTTTTTGGCTTCAAAAACCTTTGGTTTATATAGGCCTGAAGTTGGTAACAAAATCCCAACTTCTCCCCAATATATGGCCTCAAAAAGGGCCCAAGATCCTCCAAAAATGGATTAAATCTCCCAAAAATGGTTTAAAACCCATTAAAAATCTTAACATATAGTGGAAAACCCACTTTTGCAAATAATAAGGGTGCAGCCCTCGAAACTCGGGCTCCTGGTCATATGGCACCCTCCATGTGGCCTTGGACTAGGATGATGCGTTGGCCCTTGGTCTTTAGCCCTCCAATATTCAACCCTCAGTTGCATGTGTTGTCATGTGGCCCTGTCCTTTATGCTCCACTCGCTCTAAATGGTTATATCCCCATGGTCGTAGCCTTTGGTTACACACCCTAGTCAACGGGATAACCTGATCGACCGACGCTAACCCCAACAAATTTGTGCCCAAACGATTGAAGGTCCGGGTCACATGTGATAGGAGCATTGAACCAGGGCTAACCATTAACATTCATTCCAATAGATATGGGAGTGAGGTTTTATGGTAAGGTCGTATGGTATTTATGTTGGGGGCTGGGGCTAGGCCCCTGCCCTTATATCCTTCGAATATACAACTTGGTAAGTTTAAATATAACTTGTACATTATGGTTTACAAGCAACATAGTGGGCAGGCTGATTGCCCGACCCTGCCAATTCATTCTCTACCTGGACCGAAGGTCACAGTTTCGACTCCCCGGGATTCCATACCATTTTGCAAAACTTCGACCAATAGAGGGGTGCCATGTGGCAACCCAAGATTGGGCCATGTGGCATCATCACATTCACCCAAATATGCCATGTGTCAAACAAAGATTCGACCACCTGTTTGCCCAGTCAACATGCCAATCTACCTGCCACATCAGCCTATAGTCTAGTCATCTTCCACGCGTCGTACAACTATGCGGACCTGCCACGTCAGCTGTACAGATGTGCCATGTGTCACCCTTGCAGTGGTGACATGTGTCACCATATCACTCGTCCATCTGTCGGCCGTCAACTGCCAAGTCAGATCCAATGAATTACTACCACGTCACATGTACGACTGTACAACCTGTACAGTCAACTTCCACGTTAGGACTGTACGGACTGCACATTCATCAATTTTTTCCTGTTTGAAAAAATGAAAAAATCGTGATATCTTTCACATATAATGTCTGTTTGAGCCCATTCAAGTTGCGTTGGGTTCACATCGACGAGACCTACACACATGGCCGTTTTGAAGAGATTATGAGCAATTTTATGTTTAGGCCTTCCTGAACCCCATCTTGGCTCCTAGATCCATTCTGGATCACACCTCCCCACTAAAGACCTTTTGGTCCTCCAAAAGGTTACAAAATTGACCTTACTGATTACATACTCATA
>SNQJ01S0017864.1:6969-19230 GCA_010110895.2 Picea sitchensis | reverse complement strand
TGAGCAATTTTATGTTTAGGCCTTCCTGAACCCCATCTTGGCTCCTAGATCCATTCTGGATCACACCTCCCCACTAAAGACCTTTTGGTCCTCCAAAAGGTTACAAAATTGACCTTACTGATTACATACTCATAAGGATAAAACAAAACGCTATGTTGTTCAAAATGATGTTATAACAGGTCATCATTTCAACATGTGTGATTACATTAATGGAAACAAAATACAATGAAGATGTGACATCCACTTCTAGCAAAACCAAGTGAATGGTTTCTATCCTTCATGTTGTTCCTCTTGCTTCACTGGTAATGCCTCTTCCTTTATGATTACATGTGCAATCCTTTTGTCCTTCTTTCGACGAAGCTCCAGATTAAGCTTCCAATATTTATACTTTTGATGTCCACCCCTATTGTAATAAGTGCAATGGTTTTTTGGCATCCAGACTTGTTTTCCCTTCTCTTTCTTTCGTTGTGAATTTGAGTCTTTATGTCATGTCTCCTTCCTGGTCGACATAAACTTCCTGTACAAATATTTTCTCTTCCAACACTTGGCCACCCAATTCTTAGGTGAATGACAAAAAGTACAAGGATACATATTCCACAAGTTTCGGATTACATGATTATGTTTTTTATAAACAAAAAGAGATTTGGAACAACCATGACCATTATAATTGTCTTGCTTATATTCACTTTTCTTTGGGGATGATTTGAATTCACTATCACCATCAAGGAGTGATACACCATCACCTTTCATGAATTGTTCCTGCAATGACTTAAGCTGGTCATTTTAAGCATCACTTGCTTCCAATGTTTTGGAGCATTCTCCAATATCCTCTTCGCCATATCCCAATCCTAAATAACGAGGTATTTCCACAACCTATATTGGATTAATGATACCTTGGCCCTTATTTCCAAGGCCCTCAAAGATGATTTATGAATCCAATGTAGAAGGCAATTCCTCCAATTCTTCTTCGTTTTTGTCGTTCTTTGAAGATTTTTTTTGAGCCGATCTCTTTCATTCCAAGTAATCTTCATACAACACTTTCACCATATCTTCCATGGAAAATAGAGTAGTTCTCATATCCTTCTCATCTTGATAAATTCCCTCTTTAGATGTCATTTTCCTGGTATTCATGCAAACTCAAAAACCAACCGTCAACTAGCTCTGATATCACTTGATTCGAAATAATCTTTTAACAACAATGGTTGGGTTTTAAAGAATGAGTTAAATTACCATTTAGGAAATTAATGAAAGAGGAAGAATTACAGATGAAACATGGCATCCATAAAGAAATATAAAGATCTGGAAATAAGCATGAAGAAACAACAAACCATAAACAATAAAGTTGATAATGGAGTTCGACAATCTCGCCTATGTCTCCAGGCCCTTGTTTCAGTGGATGAGGCTTTATTATTTGTGTTCTAAGCTTAAAATGTACATCATAAAAGTGCCCATGGATTACAAAAATGAGCTAGTTGTGTTCTGCTAGATCTCAAGAACCCATCAAAACTGACGGCACTGAAAACAGACGAATGAAGCTCCCAGAAATGGCCCGCAAAGGTGCTCTCCTCAATAGCTTCCCTACATAAAAATGGATTTTCCTCAACAATTCATCAACATTTTCCTGATATGAACCTCCTTTTTGGCTTCAAGAACCTCTATTTTATATAGGCCTGAAGTTGGTAACAAACTCCCAACTTCTCCCCAAGATCTGGCCTCAAAAAGGGCCCAAGATCCTCCAAAAATGGATTAAATCTCCTAAAATTGGTTTAAAATCCATTAAAAATCTTAACATATAGTGGAAAAACCCACTTTTTCAAATAATAAGGGCCCAACCCCCGAAACCTGGGATCCTGGTCATATGGTGCCCTCCATGTGTCCCTAGACTAGGCTGGCGCATTGGCCCCTAGTCTTTAGCCCCTCAATATTCAACCCTCGTTCACATGCATGGCCATGTGGCGCTGTCCTTTAGGCTCCACGTGCTCTAAATGGTTATATCCCCCTGGTGGTATCCTTTGGTTACATGTCCTGGTCGGGGGGCTAGCCCGACCGACCAATGCTAACCTCAACAAATTCGCACCCAAACGATTGAAGGTTTGGGTCACATGTGATGGGAGTGTTGAACTGGGGCTAACCATTAACATTCACACCAATAGATATGGGAGTGAGTTTTCATGGTAAGGTCGTATGGTAGTTATGTCAGGGGATGGGGCTAGGCCCCGACCCTTATATATGTCGAATATACAACTTGGTAAGTTTAAATATAAATTGTACACTATGGTTTACAAGCAACATAGTAGGCGGGCTGGAAGCCCGACCCTGCCAAGTCATTCTCCACCCAGACCGAAGGTCACAGGTTCGACTCCCCAGGAGTCCATACCATTTTTCAAACATTCGACCAATAGAGGGGTGCCACATGACAGCCCAGGACTGGTCCACGTGGCATCATCACATTCGCCCAAATATGCCACGTGTCAAACAAAAATTTGATCACTTGTCTTCCTAGTCAACACGACAATGTACCTACCACGTCATCCTGTAGTCCAGTCATCTTCCATGTGTCGTATGGTTGTATGGACCTACCACGTCAGTTGTACGGATGTGCCACGTGTCACCCTTACAGTGGTGCTACATGTCACCATATCACTCGTCCATATTTCGGCCATCAACTGCCCAGTCAGTGTCAATGCATCACTTCCATGTGACCTGTATGACCGTATGACCTGTACAGTCATCTGCCACATCATCACTATACGAACTACACAATCATCAATTTTTGCCTGTTTGACAAAACGAACAGACCGCGATATATTTCACATACAGTGTCTGTTTGAGCCCATTCAAGTTGTGTTGGGTTCGTATTGATGAGGCCTACACACGCATCTAATTTGAAGAGATTATGAGTACTTTTGATTTTTAGGCCTTCCTGGACCCCATCTTGGCTCCTGGATCCATTATGGATCATTTCCCTTTATAATTTGTAATCCTATGGGAATTAAAGTAGTGGATGTGTGTGTCAAGCCATAGAGGGAGGAATTGAGTGTGTAATAGGTTGAGTGTGGCTAATAGGACAATTGAAGGTCAACTGAATGTAAAACCAGGACAAGAGAAGGCGAGAAGAGCCTTATGTATTTATGTACAGAATTGTATAAATAATATCTATGTGTCATATCGTGTCTTTGCATATCATTGGGAGAAGTATTGAACCTGTAAATCCATATGGGATTCTCTGTGCATTATAATTATTCTAATCTTTGTCGTGTGCAGACAGAGCGAGTGTTTGTAGGTATGTTTTGTAGAAGAAGACATAACAGTCGTTGATCGTTGATCACTGGAAGGATCAATGATCCAAATCACGCCAAGCGATATAACAGAAAGAGGAAAATATCTTAGCTATCAGATCTTAGTGGGGTATATAGTGATCATTGATTGTGATTGGAACATGATCACAAAAGGAAGAAAGTGTTAAGTGACATCTAACAACTTGACGAATGAAGGAAGATCTGATCGTTCAGTTGTTGGAGGATCAAGGGTCATTGGATAGATTGGGTATGGAGATATGCTTGATAGATAATCTATTGGATCAGAGAAGATGTAAAAGGTGTAAGTGTAAACACCTGGTGACTAATAACCGATGGTGGATAATAGATCCGATCGTTGATTTTAGATTCAGATTGGCGGTGTAGAGGGAGATCAAATCAACAAAAGGTGTTCAACACTTAATGTGTTGGATCATATGTGTCGAAATAACGACTAGTGGAAAGAGTCTAGGGTCTAGGGTTTGATAGAACAGATCGGTTGGTAACAAACCTCATGATCGGATTGTCCAATTACCATCGGATCGTTTGGTTTGTGAGTTGTAGTCACAAAGAGATATAGTCTGATAGTGTGGTGAAAATACACGTCAACATACATGATAACCTAGTCATCATGATAGGTGGCACCTGACAGAGCCTAATGTGGCATCAGTTAATGATAAGTGGACATGTGGAAGTGATGTGGATGAGTAAGAAAGAGACATGTGGGCAAGTACAAAGGAGACACGTGGCAGGTATGTAAAGGTTGGTCGAAAAAGACTTGGCATAGTGAAAGAGAGACAGAGATCCGTTACCATTAGATCCAGAGAAGATCAACAGTGGGGGTGAATTGGTTTTTTGGAGTCTGAGGAGGAAGATGAATACTATCGGATAGATGTGTCAGAGTGTGGAAACTCGCGAGAATCTAATGAAGGAGCTATGAAACAAAGGAAAATGGACGTTGAATTTGAACCATCCATCGAGATGTGACCAGGAGAGAGATCTACCACCTGATTACGAGACAATCAACGATGATGATTAGAGGATGGAATATTTAGAGGTGCGATGTGGATCGTCCATCTTGTGATGATCAATGGTGTAGGACGAATGTCGAATAAATCTTGACAGTGACAAAGTTATGGTCACAAGGCAAGGTCTCTTGCTACGGTTAAAGGGTATTAGTTCCGAAAGGGAAAATGTGCTCTCAAATAGAGTTAGTGTGTGGTCATGTTCAAGGTTATATGGGGGTTTTAGCGTATGATTGAAAGTGCTAAGGACTTGTGCAACACCATTGTTATAAGGGAAAAACTCTATATGGCCAAGGGTAAACCACAACAGACATGTATGACTACAGAAATCAACTCAATTCCAACCTGTGCTATATAAACTAATGTGCAATACGAGGAAGAAGCCTACCTCGATCCCACTGTTTGATGTCGTTCCACCGTTGAGCACTTTGACCCAAATCCTTATACCTGCAAGTTCTCAACGAACAAGCGATGCAAGTATATAGTGACAATATATAAAATGAGTTAGCACATCAGATAGCACAATCCATTAATAAACATTACAAACATGCCCATGGATAATAATCATATATTTGCAAGATATCGATAGGATGTGAAAGGAGTATTTCTATTAATAATTGATCCATAGAAGTATCAACATTACAGATTTCCGTGTCGACACAGTTCGAAACCAAGAAACCAAGTTCCTTCCAACTGGGTCTCCACCACTTCAATCCTTCACCAACGACAAGCTCATAGCAAAGAGATAAAGAGAATCTCTTGACAATAAGGGAAGATCTTGGGGGATGAACACTGTGTTCAGACTTGAGGGACAAAGGGATGCAGATTCAATATGAAATAATTTCTCCAGAGTAACTTTTCTCATAAAATTGAATGCTTTTTCTCTCTTTTCCATAGCTCGAAATTATGCTCTTATAGCGTCCAGAATGCAACTGAAGGGCCAAGTCGGAATGTTTCCAGTATATGGAAGGCCAAAGATCAGATATCTTCTGTCGTTACATGGAAACCCAACCTCATTTTATATTTTTTGGCACAAATCCCGATATATGCGAGCTGCAGTGGAGCATCAAGCGTAAACACATCTTGCAAAGCATTTAGGGAGAATATATGTGGAAAAACATATATGTTGGCTCTGGATTTATCAAAAAGGGGGTTGATAAGTCTGCATAGGGAAATGGAGAAAGGACCTCTGTGCAAGATAGCAATGGTGAGGAAAATATTTCTATAACAGATGCCCCCTAATGTGTGAGATCATAGGAGTATCTGCAATAGACGAAATACATTATAAATAACCCAGAAGTGGAGTGGTAGAGAACCAGCTGGACGAAATCAATTGCTCATTACATTATGTATTGACTTTGGATACATGGCTGCCAAGAATACAATGCAGATCCATGTGGAAAATATACCAACAAGTGTTCATGGCCATGAGTAGGCAAATATAAATGCAGTTACATGCCAATAGTTGTCATAGTCATGAACAAGGCCCAGTGAAACCAGTCTCAAAATCAATCTGAAGATATCTATATACCAAGGAGTATAATCTAATCTCCCATGATCACTGAAGTCAAATAGGTACTGGCCCGATGAAATGGAAGCAACAACTTAGGAAAGTTGTGTCTTCAAAGTGATGTCTTCAAGTCTTCAATACAATCTGCCAATGGTGCAAGTCTACATATGTGAATAAATGAGTTGAGGTCGAACACGATGAGACATCGTTTGATTACCGGTCATTGAGGTACACCGTTAACAAATGCGAGACAACCTACCAATGATGAAAGTAGGTATCAAGGCACCGAGTACATCTCTACAAATGTGAATAAAGGAGATGGTGTCGAACATTTGAGAGATCCATTGATCAGGATACATTGATGTATTCCCATCTGTCAATGGCGAGAGATCCTGCCACTAATCACTGCAAACCTCAAGGTACTCATAAAAATCTAAGTCTCGTATCCAGAATACATGACTTGAATTCAATGGAAAGAGACCCGCTGAAAGGAGATCATTAAGGCATCTCTCATCATTCATCACGAGGAGCAAAGAAGGATCTTCATGATTTGGTGGAGATCGGACGAAGAACGTGTTCACGAGCCAACAACCTTGTGCATCTTTCGCATGTGCCAAATGCAAGTGGTACACGAAAAGACCCCCTGAATAGAAGTCAGTGATGAAAACTACTGACAAAGGCGAGGAAACCACCAATAAGGCTAATGGCATCCAACACACTGCATGGATCCCAAAGTGTGAATAGATGTCTTGCCATCGAACACAAGGGAAACTACCCAGTCAACAACCCATGATGAAATGTTGATTGTTGGGTTCAAGGTTACCTACCAATGATGAAATTAGGGCCAAGATACATCATAAGACCAAAGTATCATGTGATTCTGAGACAAACTAAGGGTATGGCCAACATGCAAAGTCAAGATTTTTGAGGAGTGGCTGACACAGGTTGATAGACTTCCTTTGAACAAGAGCATGAGACATACGGTGGACTCTGGCAGCATAGACTTAATGATTTGAAAATTAGATGCAGGAGGCATCCATAATGTTCTCTATAGTGGCTAGAAGATTAACGAGTTGGTAGAGAAAATTCTATAATGAGATCAACTTCATAAGGCCATGCTAAACCCAAAATTATGATGACGCAAGGACTCAATAACTTTGTGCTATGTTCAAAGGCAACATGATTACTGCCAATTACAATATCGTACTCCCTTCCCACCCGTATTTTTTTGTTTTTCCATAACAATTGAATGCTATGATACAGAGGAGGGAACGAGTGTCACAAGTAAGAACAACTAGTTCCGGCAGTGGAATGTACCTATGTTCAATGCAAGGAAATGCATGCGAGAGATGGACACTCGGGGTGATGTTCCCTCCAGGGTATAGGGTGTCAAATTGTGAAGGATAAGAACAAGGATTTTCTTGGTTGAGGATGCAAACTTCTTGGGTCATGGTTCATAACACAAAGCGAGAACCGGCTAAAGGCTCAATACTGCAAGCAAGGGCATGAGATGAAATCACAATTTAATGCCAAAAAATGTCCTTTTTTATATGTTGTAGTCTATTTGGTGTGAAAAAGGGGTAAAATTGTGCCAAATAGACATCTTTTCAAATCCAATTTACGAGTGTGAAGAAGACAAGTTCACTCGACGATCTTTTCCATTTTTGATAACGTTTCGGAAAAGAGCTTAACTAAGACTCATGTTCTGGGAGTCCATGGGTAATAAGGCTACGTGTACATGAATGAGAAATGAGGCTCATTGTAAAGTCATGTGTTGAATTCTAATGGAATCCCGATCCTAAGGAGAATCTCGACATGGGCACCAAATGACAAAGAGGTTCTAACTAGGGTACCCATGTTTGGTAAGTCTCTACCATTTATTAATGATGCTATGATAGAAGATGGAGGTTAATGCATCGCAATAAATGGGTTTGTACCTAAGGTGTAAAAAGTGGTAATTGAAGGATAATGCAAAACTGCACGATGTAGTGAATACCTATCCTATATGATAGGTTATGAATATACCTTCCCGAGGATACGAACGACCAACCATGACGTTGAAATATGTAAGAAAATTGAGTCGAAACTACAAAAACCAGCTTAAAACCATTTTTGAATTAGTCAATTAGACAAAATAATAGCATAAAACTATATCGAATGGGTAAAAATGTTTTATAAATAGTAATAAAATCACAATTTACTATGTCATTTTCATTTTCACCCAAAATAGTGCAATTTGGACTAACATACCTCTGGAATTCAAACGACGATCACGGGAGCAACAGGCAAAGGAATCTCAAGCCGTCTGGTCCAGGTAACTCTTCATCCCATCCTCTTCAAATTCCATGGTTTACAATTTTGAATAGGGCTCCATTTTTTTAGTTTTTAAGGGCGCAAATTGTGTTTTTTGGTATACGCAGGTTTCTGCTAATATGTCATGTATGCGACCAGATATCAGGCCCTACCTGCGACTGTTTCTGGATAAACCGCGTATACGTGCACAAAATGGATTTTTTTTTTTTTTAACTCAAAAATTGATTTGGTTTTTGCATGATGGTGTTGGAGTGGAGGGAGAGAGAGCATGAGGAGGTAGATGCAGCAGTGGAAAGGGATCTGGTGGCTCAAGCGACATTGAAAAGATGTGGTCTATACAAGTTTTGGGCTCTCAAAGGAATGAGGGCCCAAGTGAGGTTATTAGAAATGTTGGTGGGCTATTGAGATCCAGATAGCGAGATATTTATCCTTAATGGGCAACCATTAAGGATCGAAGTAGAGGACATCTACTTCTTGACAGGACTTTCACGCCGAGGAGAGGTCGTGGACCTTAATTCACGTGGGGCCGAAAGTGGGATGAAGGTCGAAGAATACATCGAGGCCCATTGTGTTGCAGGGACTCCCATGGTGGGAAGTCAAATCCCTATCCGGGCTATAGGTAACCTCAGCCTGAAGATTATTGTGCTCGTGCTTACCAGGATTATAGGGTTGACCTCACTACATCAAGCATCGAGACCACTTATGTTTTACGCACTAGAGTGTGCGATACCTATCGTGTATGATTGGTGTACCTCACTGTCGACCAATATGAAAGGTCAACTGACAGAGTGCAAGCAGGGGGCAAAGAGAAACTTTGGGTTTTCCTCTATCCTTTGTAGCTTCTTTTTCGAGAAGATCCCAAGCCTGGGACCTAGAGTGGAGATGATTCCTAGAGGGCCACGTGATCCAACTATGGCGCGATGGGTCGAGGTCATGAGACGAAAGGGGGGAGGTAGGGTGGTGACACCCTACACGATGATTTTTTCTTCTAGTAGGGGAGACAAAAAAATAATTTTTGGATGGTGTTTTTAAATATTAACTCGATACTTGTGTGGTTGCAGACATGGGTCCACAATGGCCAGAGGGATTCCTATGACACAAGCGGAGGCATCGGGCAGATGAGGCAGTGGGAGGAGAGGCGGAGAGAGTCCTTCAGAACATGCAGGGTAACCTGTCATGTTTGATGCAGAGGATTCCTATGGTTCAGGTGGAGGATCTACCTGAAGCCATGCAGAGGCAGGTTGTCGGTGTCCCTAGAGCATGGGTACGACACTTCTGGCATCTCGCCAACAATGTGGTTTGCTATCACAAGACTCATCCGGTGCCATAGGCATAGATATCATAGGACATGTATATCGGTTGTATATGTATTTTTGAGGGGTTTAGCCCCAATTTTGTAATATAAAACACCATATTTTTTGGAAATATAAAAAAAGGATCTTCAGCTGTACTTATATCTTACAATGTGTACATTGATTTAATGGTCTTCTTTGCTTTATAAATGTGATAATTGCCAATCCAAAACATAATTAGCGTAGGCATCAGATACATGATTAGAACTTCTAGGAATGTGAAAATATGTAATAAAATCAAAATGTCGTTCTAAAAGACGTACACATAGGAATCGACGGAGTAATGTCGGATCACGCACATGGTAATGACCATTTAACTGACGTACGACTAACTGAGAATCCAGGTGCACCTCTATAGAGTGAATACCATGTGAGATAGCATCGCGCAATAATTCTATAACGACGCTATATTCAACCACATTATTCATGGATGGCCCTAGGCATACGCCACCTTAAGACACCAACAAACCCTTGGACGATTAAATCACCCAAGTGGCAGAAGCTAAGTTCTGTGTATGACGACTGGATCCGACATAGACCAAAGATTCCGTTGGCATCTTTCAACAAAAGGGAAAACTTGATAAGCAAGCCAAAGACAAAACAGGGGAAAATGTGTATATACACTAAATTTACATTAGTATACAAAGGGTTTTTCCCAAGCCTAGTGCTCAAGTGTAGTACCTTTTTAAGTAGAGCCCATTTCTGGGCTCAGCCAATTTATTCCCTTCATAATCTTCCAACTCGTAGGCTCCTTTTTCTAGAACACGTCGCACGATATAAGGACCGGGCCACATGGGTTTAAACTTGCCTACCCCTAGTGGTTCTTTGGATTGGTCATACAAGAGGACCAAGTCACCCTTAGCATACAACCGGGGAAAAAAAAACTTATCGTACTGAACCTTGACATGTTTCTTGTTTTCCTCGATAGTCGTAAAGGTGTCTCGACATTGCTCATCAAGACTCTCTAGGTGTACAAGGCATCGTTCTAAATCCGAAGTGTCAGGTAGGAGCTCAACTGCCAATTTGAGAGAAGGGATTTCACATTCAATGGGAAGTATCGACTCCACATTGTGTACTAACTGAAAAGGACAAAAACTGGTGGCAGTCTTAACCGAGGTTCGGTATGCCCAAAGTGCAGGATATAACATGATGTGCCAGTTGGATTTACTCCGACTGATAGGTTTTTGAAAAATGGTCTTGAGAGACTTATTGACGGCATCTACTTGCCCATTTTCCTAGGGGTAATAAGGAGACGAGTGATCATGTTTAAACCCCAACTTAGATGCTAGTTTTATCATCATTTCATTCTGAAAATGACTACCATGATCAGTGACAATCTCACTCGGGATACCGAACCGGGCGATAATTTGGTTGAATACAAAAAAATCTACAGCCTTCCCATCGGATTTCACGGTAGGCATGGCTTCGACCCACTTGGTAAAGTAATCAACATCCACGATAATGTGTTGATGCCCCCCAGCCGAAGTTGGGTTGAAATCAACGAAATTTATTCCCCACTTAGTGAAGGGACCGACGGTAATGACTAGGTGGAGAGGGGCTAGATGCGAGCACATTTTTCGAGTGAACACCTGGTAGGGGTGACACTTCTTAACCGCTTCAATACAATCTTTAAATATGGTGGGCCAGAAGTAATCAACTCGCAAGATTTTTTGGATTGTCGCAAGCCTTGATAGATGACCGCCACAAACACCTTTTTGGCAATCATTAAGGGCTAACTCGACTTCTTTGTGAGTTAAGCAACGACGTAAGATGTTATCTATTCCTCGACAATACAAAGTGTCGTCGACGATTGTATACTTTCTGTCTTGGTATCGAACACGTCGTCGATCATCTCGCGAGAGATGCTGAGCGAACTTCAAGTTTTGAAGGTATAAAAAAATATCTCCATACCAAGGGTCGGATGACGAAACAAGGAAAATGTGTTCATCTGCGAATGAATCGACATGAATAACATCTTCATCTAATTGTGGGAAATCGGATATTAACTCTGCAAAAACTAGTGATTTCTTGGACTTGGTCGAAGCAAAGTCGAGATCAAATTCTTGTAGGATGACAATCCATTTATTATATTTTCCACCTATGATACGTCTAGTGAGGACATATTGAAATGGATTAACATCGACAACCACATTAGTTTTGCAAAGCAATATATAGTGTCGTAAACGTTGGACTGCATGGACGACAACCAAAGCTAGCTTTTCAACGTGTGAGTAATTTCGTTCAGGACCGGCTAAATTTTGACTGAGATAGTAGATGATGTGCTCGCGGAGCTCATCATCCTCCTGAACTAGAACCATACCAATGGTCTCTTTAGACGCGGCGATATACAACAAGTAATCTCTATTGTAATCAGGAGATTTCAGTAGAGGGACCGATACCAAGGCTTTCTTTAAAGTGTCAAAAGACTACTGGGCTTGCTCATCACAGATAAACAGGGTATCTTTCTTCAATAGGTGCATGAAACCCTTAGTGATATTGGTATAATTCATGATAAATCAACGCAAAAAGTTAGCTTTCCCCTGTAAACCTTGAAGTTGTCTAATTGTGCACGGGGGAGGCAACTAAAGAATTGCCTCAACCTTAAGTGGATCTACCATGATCCCTGTCTCGGAGACTAAGAATCCTAAGAGACGACCAGATCTAACACAAAAGATGCATTTATGAGGGTTGAGTCAGATTCTATAGTAGCAACATCTTTCAAAAACTAGTCGAAGGTACGTAGCATGATCCATTCTCTTGCGAGA
>SNQJ01S0017863.1:26197-49624 GCA_010110895.2 Picea sitchensis | reverse complement strand
TCTGTATTTTGTAGATATTGTATATTTTGTGAATAAGTTATATTGCAGTTAGTAATTAAAAAGTTAGTTAGAGTTAGTATAGTAGTAATTAGTAGATTGTGTTTATAGAATAATTAGTTTTAGTTAGTTTGTTTAGTAGTTAGGTTTAATTAGATTAGCTTATTAGTTAGTTTTATTTATTGTTAGTTAGTTTAGTTCGTTTTATTTAGTTTTAGTTAGTTTAGTTAGTTTAGTTTTAGTTAGATTAGTTAGTTTAGATTAGTTTTCTCTTTGGTTTTCTTAGGACCTTAGATCATCTAACGGAGCCGCTAAACCCGTCAGGGTGGTTCATTCCAAATGACTTGGGTTATTAGACAACCCCAGACCGGTTCCACTCTCTCAGTTGACGGATGGTCAATTTCGCCCGTCAACAAGGGTATGAGAATTTTTTTCTCAGAGATTATTGTAATAGAGCTCTGCTCTGCTAGAGGTTTCCTCCTCGAAGAGGCAAGTGAACATTGCTATTAGTAATAACGATGCTCTTTCTAGTGTTATTCTGGTATTATTATGATATTGATCTGGTTACATTACTGTTCTACAATTGCTTGCTAAATATTTCTGTTCTGCATACTATATTATATTTGGAATATTACAAGTGGTATCAGAGCACTTTCCTTGACAAAAAATTGTGGCTTATTTTTTTTTTCCAGGGTAGAGACGTATTCCGGTGTCTTAAAACTATAGAGATCTATCGTTATGCACATAAACCTGGGGTTAGGGAGTAATACACACATGGAATACAAGTTTTACTTAAGTTCACATCTGTTGGCCACCCTTGTAACCCATGTTGGTACCCCTTCGAGTGGTAGCACATTAGACAACACCTATATATAGATCAACCTAGATATTCTGAATTCTTCCATAGATAAACTGATCAGTCGCCTGAATGCTATAGTGCCACCGAGAAAAACAAACAAGAAGATACTCTCTAGTACCTAGGTATTCAGGTAGTATGGCTAAGGGCATGGTCTAGCCTCCTTAGTTGGTGCCCTGAGATATTGGGTCGAGTACTACTTTTGGATCCCACACATATGTTAGATAGATATAGTAGAGGGAAAACCCTTGTCTATAGATACCCTACATACCCTAACCGTTGGGACAAAAGCATAAACAAAAAAAACAAGATCTATTTCTGCGCAATTGTGCCTCTTGCATTATGGTTGTGAAATTACTACACATTTCTTCATGTTAAGAATTTAGGCATTTCAACACTGCAGTATTCTTCATATTAGAGTATAACTCCGTAGGAGTAAAAGAAACAAAACAAAGAAAAAGTCTGGATCCTATTGGCCCCATTATTTGAGCCCTATCCTATTGGATTCCTCTCTTCTCCCTGATCGTAGTCATACCTATCATTTTTCAACAAATGTTTTTTTCCCATGGACCCGACCCTCTTTCGACACCCTTATTTGGCACTTACCCCATTGTATTCCCCTCATCGCCTTGATCATCATGATACCCTTCACCCATAACCCATTTTCTATGTGGTCCCACCCTTCTCTTTCCATTTTCCCTCTTCATCATGGCCCACACCCATAACCAAGACTTGGAATCCTACTTCAATTCCTTGTCCTCTAATTTTATATAGACCTATCATGAAGTGAGGCAGATTAGTGCCAATATTGCCACCATCAATAAAAACATGCATTCCTCCATAAAAAAAAATGGAAACCATTAAACATGACCTCGCTACCCAACTTGCATATTTCACTAACACGATCTACGCCAATTTGAATATGCATGTAGACCTTACCTCCTCTGACCCACCTTTGCACTCCCAAGGTGAAACTTCCTCCAATTCCTAAACTTTTTAGCCCCATCACTTTCAACGTGGCCTATGCCTTCTACATGTGGATGTGAACAAATTTGATGGCTCGGATCCCATTGGATGGGTAACTCAATTGGAACATTATTTCTCTTTGTATGGCATTACAGATGAATTGGAAAAACTCTGATTTGATGTTCTCCATATAGATCAAGAATGTTGGCAATGGTGGCAATGGAGAAAAAATTCCTGCCAAGGGTATGTGGCTTGGAAACAATTTTTGGCAGAGATTTATGAACTCTTTATCACTGACACCAATCATTTAAGCTATTTGAAAAAGTTTAAATATTATGGCACAATGTAAGACTTTATGGTTGCTTTTGAGCGATTGGATTTCCACACAAAGGGCATGTATGATGATTTTTTCCGAGAATAGTTTATCAGTGGCCTCAAGGATGAGATCCGTGCCCATTTTCTCATGGCTTGGCCTCATAGTTGGGTGGAAGCTACTAAAATATATAAGGAAGCAAAATAGGTTGTTTTTTATCAAACCAAAAAACCCTCCTTTATTCCTCACCCTAAACCAATAACTCCCACTACTCCTTCCACTCCAATAAAGATCCAGAAATTGACCAGGGAAGAAATGGATGAACGCCAACTCAAAGGACTTTTTTATAATTGTGATGACAAATATTTTCTTAGGAATAAGTGTAAGGAACAATTTTTTTTTATGGACATCTTCAAGGATGTTTCTAAAAATGATGTCTAGACCCCTCCTGTGGCTGAGTCACCTGAACCCACTGACATGACCCCACCCTATGACCCTCCCGAAGTTGAACCGGTCATTTCCTTGAAAGCTCTCACTAGATTCTCTGCTCCCCAAACCCTCAAGATAATTGGTTACATCAAGCATCATAAGGTCATCATCCTTGTTGACAGTGGAATCACCCATAATTTTATTCATCACTGTATTTTCCAAGAAACTAATTGTTATATCCATGCAATCAATAATTTTTAAATCATGATTGCCAATGGTGGGTCCATGAAATGTGGGGGGCATTGTGAAAATGTGGGTCTCCAAATTGGTCAGTACCACATGAAATATCATATGTTTTCTATCGACATCGGTGGTTGTGACATTCATTTGGGTTCTAAATGGCTAAGGAATCTGGGTCCCATTCTCATGGAGTTTAAGGAATTAACCATGCAATTCAACCAGGAGGGCAAAAAATATAAGTTACAAGGAATCACAACAGGTTCCCCTGATATCATCAGTTCCCATTGCATGGAAAATATCCTGAAAAAAGGTCATTCCAACATTATTACACAACTCCATTTCATTCATGCCACTGAGACACCCTCTGTGCCGCAGGACCCCCAATCGATCCTCTCCAAACATCGAGATACTTTTTCAACTCCCCATGGAATTCCTCCTTCCCGTGTGTTCATGATCATTCCACTTCCATTGTCCCCAATAGCCTTCCTCCCAATGTTCATCCCTATCATCATCCTTTTTCCCAGAAAAATGAAATTGAGAAAAAAATTCAAGAAATTCTCACCGTAGGTGTTATCCATCCTAGTACGAGCCCATATTCTTCTCCCGTGGTCATGGTACTTAATAAAGAAGGCTCTTGACACATCTATCCTGACTTCTGTGCCCTCAACAAACTCACAATCAAAGACAAATTTCCCATTCCTATCATTGATGATCTCTTGGATGAATTGAGTGGTGCCCAATTCTTTACTAAACTTAATCTTCATTCTGTATACCACCATATACGTATGAACGAGGTAGACATTACTAAGATTTCATTTCAAACTCATGAGGTCCACAATGAGTTTTTGGTCATGCCCTTTGTCTTGTGTAATGCTCCCTCCACTTTCCAAATCCTCATGAATCATGTCTTCCGTTGTTTTCTCCGTCATTTTGTCTTAGTTTTCTTTGATGATATCCTCATCTATAGTAAAACATGGACAACCCATATTTCTCATGTGGATCGAGTTCTACATCTACTCTCTCAACACCAACTTTTCCTCAAACAATCTAAATGTGATTTTGGAGCCTCAGAAGTTGAGTACTTGAGTCATATTGTTGGCAAGGAAGGTGTTAGGGTGGATCCTAAGAAGATTGAAGCTATGTAGGATTGGCCTCGCCCAAAGAATCTAAAAAAATTGCATGGTTTTCTGGGTTTAACATGATATTATCACAAGTTTTTTAATAATTATGGAAAGATTGCGGTGCCTCTCACTGATCTCCTTAAAAATAATTCTTTCACTTGGACTCCCGCAACTGATTAGGCCTTTCAATCCTTGAAGGAAACTATGTGTACCACTCCGGTCCTGACCCTTCCTGATTTCAAAAAATCCTTTGTCTTAGAATGTGATGCTTCCAGGAGAGGAATTGGAGTATTCCTTATACAATATGGTCAACCTTTTCCCTTTACCAGCAAACAATTGTCAGAGCGACATTTGGGCCAATCAATCTATGAAAAGGAAATGTTGGCTACTTTGCATGTAGTGGATTTCTGACACCCTTATCTATTGGGGAAACGCTTCCAAATTAAGATAGATCATCAAAGCCTCTAGTGTTTTCTGGAGCAATGCCCTTCCTCCCCGAAGAAACAAAAATGGGTGACTAAGATCTTTGGATATGATTATGATATCATTTACAAGAAATTCAAAGAAAATGTCGTTGCTGATGCTCTTTAAAGAAAATATGAAGATGAGGGGTCCCTTTTTCCCCTGTCCATTGTACCATATTGGCTCCAAGAGGTTTTCTAGGAATCGCTACAAGATCCCAAAATTTCGCATCTGATCCAACAATTGCAGGCCAATTCTCCAGTTTCCCCAAGGTACTCTTGGAAAAATGATGAGATTCTCTACAAAGGCTGTTTTTATTTAAGTAAATAGTCACAACTTAAATCCACGGTACTTTATGAGCTTCATGATACACCCACAACTGGGCACTCAAGGTTTACCAAAATATATGACCGAGTCAAACATTCTTTTTTCTGGGATGGTATGAAATAGGACGTTCACACTTTTGTGGAAGAATGTGATGTTTGTCAATGCAACATGAGATAAATAGTCAAATCTCTTGTCACACTACAACCACTTTAGATTCCACCTGCTATTTGGAGGGATATCTCTATGGATTTTATTTCGAGCTTACCTAAATCGAGCAATAAGTTCGTCATCATGGTGGTCGTTGATCTTCTTTCCAAGTATGCTCATTTATGTTCTCTTCAACACCCAGTTACCACATCCACTGTGGCTCAATTTTTCATGGATCATGTCTTCAAGCTTCATGGCATGCCTCATTCTATTGTTTTGGATCGAGATCCCACTTTCACCAGCAATTTTTGGAAAGAACTATTCAGGATACAAGGCATCGAATTGCATCTCAGCACAACTTATCATCCCTAGACTGATGGTCAAATTGAAGTTGTCAACAAGTGTTTGGAAACATATTTGAGGTGTTTTTCATCTGAAAGGAAAATCAATGGGTTCAATGGTTACCAATAGCTGAATGGTGGTACAAAATTTCTTACCATACAACTACCTGCATGACCCATTTTGAATCAGTATATGGACAAAATACACCTTCAGTTCTCTCATACCTTCCAGGTGTCTCAAAGGTCCAGGTGGTTTACCAAATGCTTACAGTTCGAGAGGCTATTCTCCATACCCTAAAAGATAATTTGTTCATGGCCCAGAATCACATGAAGCAACAGGTAGATCAAGGTCACTATGAACGTCAATTTGTTGAAGGAGACTAGGTGTTTCTTTGACTACAACCTTATAAGAAAACTTCACTCAAGGCCGACCATTGTCAAAAACTAGCGCAAAAAATTTATGGTCCTTATACCATTCTCAAGCGTGTGGGACATGTGGCCCATAAATTAAATTTTCCTGGTCATTCTAAGATCCATCCTGTTTTTCATGTCTCCTTCTTAAAGAAGGTGATTGGAACTAAGTGCCAAACTCAAACTAGCCTTCTCGAGTTGGATGAACAAGGATCCATATGGTTGCAACAACAAACAAGTTTGTACCAACATGATCATCTTCTTCATTAGTTCACCATAAAGGAAGTGTTATTCCATTGGAAATATACAACTCCAACATATGCCACTTGGGAACCAACTACCATTTTGTAGAAATTTCCTCATCTCAAGCCTTTAGGACAAGGATATTTTTAAGGGGGAGGGCATGTTAGGGACCTAAAATCCCTAATCCCTCACATAGGTGGAATAATATATTTCCATGTAATAAAGGCCAATATTAATAAGGCCTAATAATAAGGAAGAATAAGCAAATGTAAGAAGACCTAATAGAAACTTCCACTTCTAGAAGGATCTTCCTCTAGATTGTTATTTTGGATAGATAGATTTAGTATAAATAGGAGTAGAGGATATGAGAAGTTTTGTCTTGGAGATTATTGTAATAGAGCTCTGCTCTGCTAGGGGTTTCCCCCTTGAAGAGGCAAGTGAACATTTCTATCAATAATAAAGGTGCTCTTTCTAGTGTTATTATGGTATTATTTTGATATTGATCTGGTTACATTAGTGTTGTTCTGCCATTACTTGTTAAATATTTCTATTCTTCATACTATATTATATCTGGAATATTACAACTTATGATTGGATTTCACCCCTTGATATAGAAATGTTTTGAGATCTTGTGTTATTTGTTTATTGAATCACAACAGGGAAAGCATATATGAGTATTGAAATATGGGGAGAACCAAGAGAACAACCTTTACCAAATTTATCCTACCTGTCGGGTTCAACCATTGAGCCCGCCACAAAGATAATTTTTCCTGGATTTTTGAGAGGATGAATGACCAATCAACCGTTGAGAGAGAGTTGAGGGATATGGGAATCCCAAGATATTTGAAGGATCTCCAATTCGTCACCAATGGGAATTGGAGAATCCTTGTAATGACAACAAGAGAATGAACACTAGTCTTCCAGGCGTAGAGATTTGTTTTAACTAACCCTTCTGAAACTAGAAGGAATTAGTCTAGGATATTTTTACACTGCCCTACCATGATAGAGGAAGCTCCCCAAAGGAGGGGAATGTGCTATAGTGGGAAAACCCCCTATGGACTACACTAGGGTTCAACATGTAGGAAAATATAACCATCTAAAAGTATCCTACTTTTTATAAATACCCTGAATATACCCCACATTCATGCATGAAATAGAAAGTGAAAAGATCCAGTAACTCTGCCTTTATATCCACGTCCGGTGTCGATCCTTTCACGTTTGATTGCTTCGCTGACTACAAGCCTCCTCCCAAGGCTGGCCTACATTCGCAAATAGATAAACAATAAACTACAAACATGCATCTTATATATGAATCATGGGTTAGATGTTCGTATAAAACATAAATCAAACATAGATATTTGACACATCATATTTTGGGATAGAAAAAATATTCCTTTTATTGATATCACAATGTTTACTTACAATGAGATCGACGATTGCTCCATGAACCTGGTCCAGGCTCCTCTTCACCAAGCTCCAACTTCGCTTCCATGTATCTTTCTCCCCTCACACTTCTTCTAGGGAAATGTCATAGGATTATGATGGAGGAAAAAAGGCTAGAATGGGAAATTATGATACAAATCTCACAAGGTGGTTGCAAATATATGGGGCAAGGAGGGGATGTGAAACGAGCAAAGTTTCACTTTTCTTATGCTTATGTTTTGAATGAGACCCCAACACCTCATTTTATATGACAAAATGATGGTTATTCTGTTGGGTGATGGGCTCTAGGCGGTGGGACATTTGGAAAACTACCCAATATCCCGTAATCTCAATGAATTCCTTGCAAATTTTTATTTTTTGCAACTTTTGTGGGTATACACGGGCTGTAATGGTGCAACTAGCATACATACATGAGTTTTAGTGGTGTAGGGTGCATACATATTCAAAAATAGGGTTTTTAAGAAGAGCTTCTTAGTGATGGCTTGGAAAAAATAGCAAGTAAGAGGGCCAAATACTAGGTATGCATGTATGGTGAAATTTAGGGTTATAAAAGATGCCCCCTAATGTGTGAGGTCAAAAGAGCATCTGATGGCTGAAATACATTACAAAATATTCACCAACGTACGAAGCAAGTGAGATTGGGACTAGAGTTTCAGAGGTGCCATCTGCAAAAATAGCAATTGTCTCACTGAGGCAGGCATACCCATGCTCAGTATGAAATAAATCATGGATTCCAATCAAATACATTGCAGATCCATGTCATATAACTATATAAAGTGTAGTTGCGAGAAATACACTGCATATCTACATCTAAAAATCAAATATATACATGTATATTATCCATCTTCAAGAAGCCAAATGACACCCAATGGCTAGAGATGAGGCCTTCAGAGCTCGAGCAACAAATTCAAGGTTTTCAAAACTAGGGTAGGAGTGTAATATGAGTGTACGACTTCACTACCCAGAGGTCTTCGATGACTCATCAGGGAATAGACAAGAGGATCTCGGTGATCAGGCAGATAACTTCACTGATTTCAAACAAGGACTTGATTGGACTTTGGGGATGGCTGGGCATGAGGTCAAGAGACAAACTGCAGAAATTCTGACTCGGGTTGGGTAAAACTTGCCTTGGAAAATAACATGATAGATGATCAGACCCAGACAACATGACATTGACATAAGTTCACAATGCAGGAGGCAACACAAACTCTCCATATGTTTGGAAGGATATCCAAACGGAGGAGACTGCAACTCTATGTAGCGAGAAAAACTTCCTAAGGTCATATTAGATCCCAAATATTGACGAACAAATGGAAGGATGTGCTTTGTCCAAGGGAAACTCATTGTGCTACCATAAAAAGAAAATAAATTTCCCGTCCTCTTTTTGGGGTATATTTGATTTTTTTGTCTTTTTCAATATTTTAAAAGAGCTTGAAAAAGAATAAAATAATACTACACTACAAAGGAGGAAAGAGTGTTGCAAGCATACTGGTTAAAAGCACAAGGAACACACTAATGATCATAGCAAGGGTACATGTGAAGTAAAAGGACCCTCGGGGAAAATTCCTCCATGGGTCAAGGTGTCAGGTTGCAGAGGCAAGGTGCTACAAGGCTTGTGTATAAGGCATGCTTCAAAGGTTCAATTGAGAGAAACATGGAGATGTAATTAGGCCAAAGACATAGAGATGCAACTATGATTATCAAAACACGATGAAACCCCCTTCAATGTATTTTTCACGAGCCCAAAGAAGGTAAGCTCGATGGGTTTTTCACGTTTAGAGAGTCTAAAAAAACATAAAAGAAGACTCCATTGGGGTACCTTTTTTGAAAGTAGTCTAGTCGGCTCAAAAAAGGGATAAAATAGCACTGAAAATATGTCTATTCAAAACCATTTTAACGAGTGTGACACAGACAAGATCACTCAACAATATTTTCAATTTTAAGGAGTCTGAAAATATCTTAACTATGGACTCAACCTTTTTCTAGATTTAGTCTCCTTAGCCCGAAAAAGTATAAAATCTACTTAGGAGAACTCTCCCGATGAGACGAATCTCCCCAGGAGTACCTTTTTCCTCCTTAATATACAGGCCGAAAAAAGGGGTGAACTCATGCCACTAGATGTTTTTCTGAACCAATTTAATGAGTGTGAAAGAACAAGGTCACTTGACGATATTTTTAATTTTAAGGAGTCTGAAGAGAGCTTAACTATGGACTCCGTAGGGGATTTTCTTCTGGACCAGTTTAATGAGTGTGAAGGAACAAGGTCACTCAACAATATTTTCAATTTTAGGGAGTCTAAAAAGAGATTAAATATGGAATCCGTGGGGGTTCCTTTTTCGTAAATTTAGTCCCTTAGGCCCAAAAAAGGATTAAACTTATAGCTGAGAATACTCTTCTAGCGAACCAGAGTTCCTAGAGTATACCTTTGTTCGTACAATTGACCATCTGGACTGCAAAAAGGGGTAAACTACCACCAGAAATATGTTCCTTCGAATTTTAGTTTGGCGAGCGTGAAGGACGACAAGATCGCTCGAAAATATTTTCATGTTTAAAGAGTCTGAAAAGGGCTTAAAAGAAGACTTGTTTTTTGGGAGTCCCAAGTGCTATAGCGGGAAAACCCCCCTATGGAATACACTAGGGTTCAACATGTAGGGAGATCTAACTATCTAAAAGTCTCCTACTCTTTAGACTACCCCAAATATACCCCAAATTCATATAAAAAATACAAAGTAAAAATATACGGTAACTCTACCTTAAACTCCACGTCTGGTGTCGATCCTTTCATGTTCAATTTCTCCTTGACTACAAGTCTCCTCCCAAGGCTGACCTACATTCAAAAAAATACAAAAAATAAACTACAAACATGTATCTCATATATGAATTAGTGGGTTAGATGTCAGTATAAAACATAAATCAAACATAAAGATTGAACACATCATATTGCGGGACATAAAAAGTATTCCTTTTATTAATATCACAAAGTTTACTTACAATGAGATCGATGACTGCTCCTCGAACTTGGTCCAAGATCCTCTTCACCAAGATCCAACTGTGCTTCCACATATCTTTCTCCTCTCTCACTTCTCTCTAGGGAAATGGCATAGGCTTATAATGGAGGAAAAAGGCAAGAACAAACAATTTTGGCACAAAACTCACAAGGTGGCTGCAAATTCTTGGGGTAAGGAGGGGATGTGAAACGGGTAGAGTTTCACTGTTCTTATGGTTCTCTTTGGAATGAGACCCCAACACCTCCTTTTGTATGACAAAAGGATGGTTATTCAGTTGGTTGATGGGCTATAGGCGGTGTGATAGTTGGAAAACTACCCAATAGCCCATAATCTCAACGAATTCCTTGCAAATTTTTAATTTTTGCAACATTTGTGGGTATACACGGGTTGTAATGGTGCAGCTAGCGTACGTACTTGAGCCATAGTGGTGTATCAAGAATATGTACATGGGAAGTAGTGGTGTAGGGCACGTACATCTTCAAAAATATGGTTTTTAAGAAGAGCTTCTCAATGATGGCTTGGAAAAAATAACAAGTAAGAGGGCCAAATGCCAGGTATGCATGTATGGTGCAGTTTAGGGTTATAACACCGAGGGTGAGACCAAGAGTGATGACACATAAGATATATGAGGCTTAATATCGTAATCATTATAGGACTAACAAGGACTCCCGAGCCTAAAGTCATTAACGACGACATGGACACCAAAATGCAACCCATATCTACCTAGGGCATCCATGTGAAGGTAGGCTCTACCACTAAGTTATGACAATTCTAAAGAAACAATGATGGTTCCATGTCACAATCCGGTGGGATCTATCCTATGGCAAAGAGGAAAAGACAACAAGATGAAAAAAGTGGAGTTGGAATCCTAACTTAAATGCAAAAAGTTGGAGAAAATGACTTTTACCAAAGTATCTTTAAAAATGACCCATCTCTCAAAAAATTTTCCAAACCAAAAGTGAAGTGTATCGTAACATCCAATGAGAAACTCAAGACCCATGTTAAATGATTTTCAAGCCAGAAAAAATGACAAAAGGGTTCAAAAAGTGGCAAAAAGGGCCAAAAAAGTCTATAAATGGAAGCTGCCAACTCATTTTTACCATTACAAATTGAGAATTAACCAAAAAGCCAAAAACACCTTTTTGTGAGAATAGTTGATTCTGGGAGCTTCAGAGGATGAAACAAACTTCCACTCGGACCAAGTAAGTACAAATTGATCTCTCTTGCATTTCCATTCTTCCTTTTTGCATTTTTTTTAGTTTTTTTTGGGGCACACACTCCTAAAAATGGGCAACCCTTCGTGTACGCGAGCTATCCAAGGACAACCCGCGGGAAGAAAATAATCTGCCCACGTGCATACACGACTGTGTCCAAGACAACTCACATACCCTAAAAAAGGTAGAAAAAATTAAAATACAAGAGTGGAATTCCTCCATGAAGTTGTCATTTAATAGGATGTATGTCCACTGGAGAGAGAGGAAGCACAAGGATATAGATATCTTGGTCGACGAGGACCTTGCAGCTATGTTCGCATTGAGACTATGCGGTTTATGGAAGTTTTTCTGGTGTTCATTCATGAGGGCACAACCCAGGCTACTGAATGCCTTAGTGGATTAATGACACCCCGACGCTGAGGAGTTTATGCTTGAGGGAAGTTGTTGACTCCAATGACTGAAGAAATTTACTTTTTGACTGGCCTCTCGAGGAGAGGTGAACCGATCAACTTGCGAGATTTCCCCACTGGGCCTCATAACATTTCCGAGTTGATTGGACTATATTGCGAGGTTGGCATTGTGAAAGTAGGTTCTCAGGTGCTGATCCTCAAGATTACCAACCTATCACTAAAGGTGATATTTTTACTTATTGGGTAGATTATTGGATCCACGACCTTACAATAGGCCTCCTAGGGGCACATGCATTATGCAGTGCAGTTCTTAAATGCACAAATATTCGATTGGAGCATGACCATGCTTGACTTCATGAAGAGACAACTCACCGAGTGTTGCAGGCGGAGTAACAAAAAATTCGGATTCGGGACCATTCTATGTTCATTCTTCTTCGAGAGGGTATCCAGTCTTAGTCCACGAGATACTGTGCGGGGGCATGTGGCCTCACTCCCAACAATGTGTAGATGGGAAACATTGTTGTCGCGACAGGTGGGAGGGAGGACAATAGAGGCTTTCGATGATACACTTTTTGACTGGTGGGCACGAAAGATTTTGGCGATAGAGGACTACCCCTACGTCGGGATCAACTTTTCCAAGCACCCGGACATGACCATACCTCTTGGAGCTGAGCAAGGAGAGATGGGTATGTTTGATTTTTAAAGTTATTTTAATTTTTAATTTCTTTTTATATATATCATTTTTTTTATGTGAAACAGAGTATCTGACAACTATGTATCTGTTTATGTACATATGTGGGACCAATATGTCCAACAGACTTTGTGAGGACCAGGCGGCGTCCTCAACCAGAGGTAGTACCAGTAGCGGCCGCCGGACCAGAAAAAACAATAGTAGGGGGACCTCCAGTTGGAGAGGCTGAGAGAGTATTGAGACAGGTGGAGCGGAACCTCACTGTGCTCACTTTTACAGTGCCATGGCTGAGATTGAGGATCTCCTGCCATCTATGCAGCCTCATGTAGTTGGGGTGCCACGGACCTGGGTCCATCTTTTCCAGCGTTTGGAAAATGTCATCGTTCACTATGGCAAGGCCAACAAGTCCCGTGCTTAGCTAGGGTGGACTACTTACATGCCGAGGGAACTCCTTTGTATATTTTTGAGGGCATAAGCCCCACAATGTATACTGGATATATTATTTTTTGAGGCCCTTGCACCCACCTATGTACTATGAGACTTTTGATATATATATATATATATATATATATATATGCATATTTACATCTTTTGTGTCTTTATGGATCAGATTTTTACAATGTATGTACATGTGTATGTGTGTGATTCTTTATATATGTGTGCAAAATTCCAATCTAATACTTGATTAGCTAGAGTATTTGTCATTTGATTTACTCTACTAGGAACATGGATATACGTAATGTAATCAAAGAAATGTTCTAAGAGACATACCCTAAGGAATATTCGGTGTAGAGTAGGATCATAAACGCAATAAACCCCATTTAACTGGGACACAACTAGCTATGCATCTAAGTAGACTTGGAGGTGAGAGATACCATGCGACAAAGCATCACGAAGAAACTCTATCACTACGCTGTACTCGATGACATTGTTTGTGGCATCACCTAAATAGATACCTCCAGAAGATAACAACTGGCCCTGAGGTGTGAAGATCAACCAAGTTGCGGAAGAAATCCTTCGAGTGTGCTGGCTAGAACCATCCACAAACCCAACAAACACCTCTGATTCAGTTGAAATATGCCACAGTGAAAAATATGACATCAATAACGACACGTTCATAAAACAAAAATATAAAACAAACTAACTATATAAGAACTACACATATGTAGAAGAAGTCACCCAAGGTGACCCACCTATGAGTAATACTTCTTGAGGTAGATCCCATTTCTAGGCTCCACTAAAGTGTTCCCCTCAAATTCAACCAGATGATAAGAACCCTTCTTTAGTACCTCCTTGACAATGAAAGGTCCGAACCACATGGGTTTGAACTTGCCTGCCCCCAGGGGATCCTTATCTTGGTCATAGACCAGGACAAGGTTGCCTTCAGAGAAAATCCAAGGACGAATAGACCGATCATACTAACAATTGAATATTTTCTTGTGAGCCTTGTTAGCCAAGGTTGCATTGCATCACTACTCATCGAGCTGCTCGAGATATAATAAGTGCTCCTCAAGCGGTGAAGTGTCTGGAAATAACTGTACTGCCAACTTTAGATATGGGATTTGACACTCTATTGGCAAGACTACTTCCATCCCGTAAGCGAGTTGAAAAGTTGAGAAATTGGTGGTAGTCTTTATAGATGTTCGGTAGGCCCATAATGACGCGTACAACATCAAATTCCAATTAGACTCGGCTAAATTGATCGTTCATTGTAGAATGGTATTGAGAGACTTATTCACATCTTCCACTTGACCATTCACTTGTGGGTAGTAAGGAGATGAATTCTGTTGCCTCAAACCAAGATTTTATGTTAACTCTGACATCATTTTTCTATGAAAGTGACTGCTATGGTCAGTGACAATCTCCCTTGGGATGTCGAACCTTGCTATTTTTTGATTGAAAATAAAGAGATCTATTGTCTCACCATCATTATTGAATGTTACCATATCCTTGACCCACTTTGTGAAGTATTCTACCACTACGATGATACAACGATGCTCCCTGGATGAGGCCAGGTGGAATGTAGTGAAATAAATCCCTCACTTGGTGAAAGGACCAACAGTAATGACGGGAAACATGGGAGTGAGGTGTGCTCGCATCTTCCGAGAGAAGATCTAACATGGGTGGCACTTCTTGACCGATTCAACACAATACTTGATTAACGTCAGCCAAAAGTAACTGGCTCATAGAATCTTTTGGGTAGTTTCCAACCCATAAAAATGACCACCACATGCTCTAGTGTGGCATCGATGAAGGATGAAATCTACACCTCGATGATACAAAATGTCATCGAGTATGAGATAATTTTTTTCCTGATGGCATATACGTCGACGCTCATCACAAGAAGCAGAGGCGGGGCACTTCAAAGTCTGGAGATATACTAATATATCTCCATACTAGGGGTCTGAAGATGAAATCATAAAAATATCTCCTTTAATCGGTGATTCTTTGGGCGTAACATCACCTGATTCAACCAGAAGCTCCAAGATAAGTTCTGTAAAGACTAGTGACTTTTTGTATTTCACGGAAACAAAATCCAAGTTAGATTCCTGGAGTATAACAATCTATATACTGATCTTTCCACCAATGATGCTTCCTTTCAACACGTATTGAAATGGATTCACAACAACAACGACGGTGGTCTTACAAAGAAGAATATAATGACGGAACCATTGGACAAAATGCACTACTGCCAATGCTAGCTTCTCAACATGTGAGTAGTTGATTTCTGGTCCAACCAGGCCTCGGATCAGGTAATAAATCACATGCTCTTCAAGCAGATCATCCTCTTGAACCAAGACTATACCAATGGTCAACTTTGCAGTGGCCAAATGCAATAAGAAATATTTATTATAATTGGGAGGCCAGAGCAGAGGGGTAGTCATGAGGGCACATTTCAATGCTTCGAAAGAGCGATGAGTAGCTTCGTCCCAGTGGAAAGGGACTCCCTTCTTCAGTAAACGCATGAACCCTTTAGTGATATCACCATAGTTTGTGATAAAACATCAAAGAAAATTATCTTTACCCTGTAAGATTTGAAGCTAAGGGAATGTGCACGAGGGAGGCAACTGAACTATCGCCTCAACCTTCAGAGGATTGACCATGATCCTTGTTGTCGAAACTATGAAACCTAGCAGATGACCCGACATCACGCATAAACTGCACTTGTTTGGATTCAAGCGAATCTGATCGTAGTGACATCGTAAACCCATGGTCCGACATCCCTTTCCCGTTACATCAACCCAAAACCCTAAAATGGACCCCAAAATAGGTCTTGCTTCCTTATTTTCTGCTTCACGTTGCGCTCCTTCCTTAGCAAGTTATCGTAGTCCCAAAAGTGGTCGAGTAAGACCAAGTACTCTTCAAAACTTGGTCAAGGGCCAACAGGCCCTCAACACTCACCTGTGACTCATCCCGAGTCACTCAGGTCTGACCAATTCTGCTTCAAATGCCTTGATATTGGCTCGAGCAGCTTCGACCTGCTACAGTGCGACATCCTCTTTTTCAGTAAATTCCTGGAGTACTGTGTCATTGAGAGGTCCTTCCAGGCGCTGTTCTGCAGTGATGACACCTTGTTTGAGTTGAGCTCACTGGATTTCAAGTTCGGCAAACAATTGGCATGATTTCTCTTGGAGTGGTTGCAGTCATTGAGAGATGTCCATTACTTTACTTTGCAGCATGTGTACTTGTTGTTGGGCTGTGCGTTGCTTTGCGAACCTCTTCATTCGTTCTACTGGGTTCATAGACTTCAACTATGCTTGTAGCACATCTGCATGCTACTTTTCTTCATGGAGCCGTGCCTCCAATGTATGCAATTTTGGAGTCTCTGCGAGGGTTTCATAGGTATGGGCACTTCTGGTGCTTAGCTGACTACATTTTGAATCCAAATTTTTTAATCGATCGACTGCGCTTTGAGCAGTGGCTTCTCTTAGATCTCTTATCTATTGGGGTGTCTCAGGCACGTTGCAGAGCTCCAGATCCGTGGTGCGCTGTTGAAGTTGCTGGATTACTTCTTCCAGTTGGGTCACCTGTTGTGGAAGACGATCTTCCATCTTCACTTCTATGATTGTCACAAAGCGCAATGCCTTGTGAACTCTTTCTTGTGTTTCAAGTTTCTTTGCTAGCAACTGGTCCTTGCTCTACTGTAACTGGGATTTTTCCTCCTCCCATTTTTCTTTTAAGTCAATCTACTCCTATTCTACCTTTCTCCGTCTCTCTTCATGTGCGCTTCATTCTTGTGCCAAAGCCTAGGTGGATTTTGCTATGTCTTCTTGAGCTCATCGAAGGCGAGCTTCGACTTTCTCGACGATCTGGCGGAACTGTGTGGGCTCATCGCCTATTCCTGATATTTCCATTGTTAACGGTGCCATAGAAGCTGCTTGGCTGGACTGAAGTGCTTGCTGTGCTTCTTTGAATTCAACTGTGATTCAGAGAAATAGTTCCTCCTGCTTTGCTTCTTTCTTTTCCGTGAGCTCTAATGAGACATCATTCAGCATGACAATTAAGAAGTCAAAATCATCCGGGGTAAGCATAGTCTTAAGCGTGGTCCAGGTGGCCTTAGTTTTCTTTCTAGATGAGGGCCTTGGTGGGGTAATATTCCTTTTCTTGGAGGGATCTACCTCGTCCCTAGGCATGGTAACCTTGCCTTTGCTCTATTCAACTTCTATGCCCCCTAGTTCTTCATCGTCACCTCCCTTCGCAGGTGAGAGTGAAGAAGTCTTCGTGGATGTGCTATGTATATCTTGAACTTCCACATCCTTCTTAGTCTTGCGTGGTCCTGATATATTTGGCATAGCTTCAGGTCTATCTACGTCGAACATCTCTGCAGGGTCTGCTGCAACAAGGAGGTCTGCCGACCATTCCTTGGTAATCTCCTCCAGGTCATCTTCTGTTAGCTTGTAATATGACTGGAGTTGTTGTTTGTGCTCATTTGCGTGCACTGTGATGTAGGTGAAGTGACGATCTACGCTGAATTTCATCAAAGGTCGAAACCTATGAAGAGTGTTGGGTGTAATGTGTGGTGTAGACTGAATGGCATTCCTCAACTAAATGTAGTACGCATGGAAGAGGACATTGGACTACCACTATTTGTTCATGTCGTTGGAGTACCACAACGTACAAAACTTTGTGGCCAGGGGTTCAAAGGGTTTGATCTCTGGAAACATGGCTCCCTTGGGCAGTTCCCACACGATGAAGGTGATGAGTATGAGCAACCAGCTAAAGTGGAACTCATACCCTTGGTCATACGCTTGTCTACAATCAAGCTTTAGTTGATTTATGAGGTATTTATCCTAGTTCATTTGTAGACCCTCCGTGGACTTCCCTGCGAGGTCTACTACAAATCCGGTCACCTATGTAGGTCTATTTTTTCGGACTCACTTTCCCGCGATCAACTGGAAACCAAAGAGTATTTCTACATTCTCAATGGAGGCTACCTTGTAACCTCGTGTTCCTTTCTCCAGATTGCCATATGTGTCTTTTATTTGTTGAGCGAGAGCACGATCTATAGTCTTTCCAGGGTAAAAGTCCTACGGGTTAGGGCCTTGCATGCTTAGCCTAGTGATCCGATTGATGAGAATTGGATCCACGATGATGCACCGATCCAACCATAGGTATCCTCCATGGTAGCAGGACAACAACAGTCGAACACAAACATTTACTTCCTGATGCCTCCCAAAATGTGGAATCTTCATTACGTTGAGGAGGGTTGACTGCGCAAGGTTATGGGTCCATTGTTGTGGTAAAATCTTTGGGTTCTTTCCATTTGTAATATTCAAATACTTGTGCAGAGCTAGCATACTGTATACCTTGCGATCTCCAAGGTTAAAATCACTGAATTTCAATGAGGTGAGCTTCTCCTAGTTATCATGAACTGCGCGCACCCCTTTCGGAAGGTATGTAGTGACTACAACATAGTCGAAGTCTCTGGGTACAGAGTCTTGATTCACTGGTCTGCTTAGTGGTGGGATATATTTAGGCAAGATGCTTGGGATAATCTTCACAGTGGTGAAGTCATTTCCAAGCTTAGATCGTCTTTCCGAAGGTGGCTGGGATGGTCCTGCTCGAGCAGAGAAAGGGGAATCTGGAAGTACGCTCGAGGATGATGCCTATACACTTGTAGATATTCCACATTCTGACATGACTCTCTCATCCATTAAATCAATTAGAACTTCTTCAACAATTTTCTCAGTAGTGCTGAGCTTGTTCGACATACAAACTTGGGTCAGCTGGCTCGAGTGCAAAAGGAATTCAGAGATGATAGTGAATAGTAAGGAAATGATCTCAGGGCAAGTAAATCTTAGGGTTTGCGCTCAGATTCTTAGTTAGAAAAAAGTATTCTCGGTGCGTGGTGCATCAGGTTAAGTAGGAAATCCCAGCAATGGTCTACTTGCAATGGACATGGGGCCTTCATTAAATCCATTCTATCCATTCTGGTACTATCCAATGGTTTAGTGGTAACCCATAACTATTTTTTGATCCGTTCGGAGCGGCGGTCGAATGGGTATATCGGTTCCAACGGCTATATTGCTTCATCGTGGCGAAGTACTCTATGTCATTGTTTTGATATCTCAGGAAGCTCCCATTCTACAATTCTTCTTGCTGCGAAGTGTCCTCTGGAACCTCTTGTAACCTTACAATATTAGCCCTTTTCTTTCTTAACTTCTTAGCCTTCTTCCCAGTGAGTTTCCTCTTAGTAATTATTTTACCATTCTGATGTTTATCTTCTGTGGTCTTAGTTACTTCGCGCTGTGGAAAATATTTCTTAGGGTTCCTTGATAATACTTCTTCTGTAACAAAAATAGGTAACTCGATCTTCTGTGGATCCTCAAGTGTTCTCTTAGCTTCGACATTGGAGGTACTAATATTAAATATCTGTGATCTTCTCTTCTGTTATTCAATCAAGTGCACGATCCTTCTAGTCATAAAGTCTTTTAAATATTTCTTTTTCTGTTCCAACACTTTCTCTTCTTCTCTTCGTCTGGCCTGTTCTCTATCAATCCAAGGTTTTCCTATGAGCATGGTAAATGGGGTTCTATATTCAACAAATTTAATTATCTCAAAGTCTTCCTCTATTGAAGTTCCATTGACAGTCATAGGTATTTGGGCGAGCCTTCCACATAGGTTTACTAGCTTTCCTTTGAAGAAACTTGTTCCTCCTAGGGAAGGGATCATGGTAGGCTTTCCTATAGCTTCCCAAGTTATTTCTGGCATAATGCTCACTTGTGCTTCTTCATCAAGAGTACAGCCAATGTCAAAGTCCCCTATTCTTTCTTCAATTTTCTCCTTTTCTTTGAAGATCTTTGATATCCTAACATGTTGGTGGTCATTCAAGGCATCTCTCATCTGTAGCAATATATTTTCTAATTCCTTCTGGGTTTCTGCTATAATCTTTGTCTCTTGATCTCCCTCAGGGTTTGCTTGTTCCATATTCAGCCTCTCAAGCCTAGCAATCATTCTAAGGAAATCCAATACTTCATGGTCCATAGCCTTACAACAGAGGCAACTAGGTCTTCTCCTAGGGAATTCTTTAGCAAGATGTCTTAGTCGTCTGCAACTATAATAGAGGGTTAATCCTCTCGTCCATTTAGATGTTCCCCAACTCCTTCTATACTGTGCACCAGGATCATGGTGGCTAACCTGCAATTTTTTTTTTCTAGGAGCTTGCATCCACTTGTTAGTCCAGAAATTCTTTCGATGCATAGGTATAACATATCTATCACTATACTTATCAGATCTATTCATATCAAACTTTCTTTCATCTATTAATGCCTTAGTTTTGAATCTAGGACATAATCTATCAAACATACCTAGATCCATGCTTTAGAAACAAACAATTTCACCTATCTTACTTCTACAGAGGCACAAAGCTTCCAGATCTAAAACTTTAAACTATTCTTACCTTTATTGAGGCATAGAGCTTACAGATCTTACCTTTTTCTTTGTAGATCTAACTTCTTTTCTTCAGATGTGACCTCTCTTTCTTCAGATGTGACCTCTCTTTCTTCATATCTGACCTCTCTTCTTGGCACAAAGGTTCACAGGTCAAACAGAACACTGTGCACTAGGGAAACAAATCTACGCACATAGCTTATTTCACACAAAGCTTCTTCTTCTTCAGTTCCTAGCAATCACAGTTCCAGGTCTCGACAACGGAACCATTTGTTGGCACAGGGGAAAACCCAGGGTTCAACGCTCAAGAGCGCACCGACAAAGCCCTAGCTACCGACCCTTTCGGAAAAACCTGTGAAGCAAATGAAGTCCCGCTCGAGGTAGAGGCAGAGGTGGTTGCAAGACTTAGGTGTCTGCAACCTTAGCTGGGACACAGATCTGTGATTATCTTTCTTACAACTCACTTAGTATCAATTATTCCTTAACATAAATTCATTAATATACATCGCAGAAGTCACAGAGCATCGCAGTGAATAATTATACTATGAATGATTCAGTACTTATTCACAACAATATAGGTTAGATTCAACAGATCAAGCACTAAGCATCTCATATATCATATCTATTGTTCATTCATTCATCAACAACACAGATCATGACTAGATCTACTTAACCACATAAGACACTTATCTAAGAAAGAGATACATACATAAGAGCGAAGCACAAAAAACTATACACACAGTTACCGTGGTTCACCCCCACCCCGGGGCTACATCCACAAAGTCTTCTTTATCTTATATTGGTCAAGAAGTTACAACACAGAGCTTTAATAACCCTTACTTTGCACAGGACAAAAGATTTGCGCATCTCGCTAGATCCTTCTTCCTTGCTCTTCAGCATCAGACTATAACAACCTGCAGTTATCTCTCTGATCTCATGCACATAGCACTCTAAGATACATCTGATCACACAGATCCCATTACTAGCACTAATATTTCATTCATACATCACACATATGTACTACATTACTATCTCCCCTGTCTTACTATCTATATTTCCTATTTATAGATTACAAAATGGGCCTAAACCTTGGTAAACCCACGTGCCAACATCCCTTTCCCATTACATCAACCCAAAACCATAAAATGGACCCCAAAATAGGTATTGCTTCCTTATTTTTTGCTTCGCGTTGCGCTCCTTCCTTGGAAACTTTCGAAGTCCCAAAAGTGGTTAAGTAAGACCAAGTACTCTTCAAAACTTGGTCAAGGGCCAATAGTACCCATCAAAGGTGGGCACAAACCAACCCCCACATTGACGATGCTAGACTGTGGGTTATCAATCATCAGGACTGTTAGCCCTTGATCAAGTTTTGGAGACCCTTGGTCAGGTTTGACCTATTTTGGGACTTCGATAGGCTGTTGAAGATAGAGTAAAAGTTGAAGCAGAGATCGTGGGATCTCGACCCCTTTTTAGGGATTTTTGGGTTTTGGGCTTATGTAACGAGTATGGGGATGTCAGACCATGGGTTTACTCATGTTTAGGCCCATTTTTTAATGTATAAATAGATGTCTAGGCGATGTAAGAAGAGACACTAAGGACGATATAGGCATGTGTGTGATGATGTGCTAAGTGCAAGTGATTGTGTACATGCTTTGTGCATACTATGTGAATCTTGCAAGGCTAAGTGCAAGTGACTGTAAGATATTGTTGGTACAGGGGAAAACCCAGGGTTCAATGCTACAACAATGCACAAACAAAACCCTAACTACTGACCCTTTTGGCAACACCTGAGAAGAAGATGAAGTCTCACCCGAGGTAGAGGCAGAGGTGGTTGCAAGACTCAGGTGTCTGCAACCTTAGTTGGGACACAGATCTATGATTATATTTCTTACAAAACACTTAACATCGATTATTCATCAATAATCAACCTTTATTATACTTCAGAGATAGCACAAAACATCGTAGTGTTTACTTATATCTAAGGTATTTTATAACTTAGCAACAACAAAACAGATCAGATCCAGTATATCAACACTAAGCATCTTTGTACATGTCAGATCTAGAATTCACACATATCTAAGAAGAACCAAGCATAAGTAGATCTATCCAAATATATCAAAGCACTTTGCAAAAGCAGGGACAACACATCAAGTCAAAGCACAAAGCATAACACATAGATTTATGTGGTTCACCCCCTTCCCTGGGGCTACATCCACCAACTCTTCTTCTTTATTAGTGTCTCCAATCGTTTATAGGCACAAATCCACCAAAACCCCTTCCTCGCATAGGACATAAGATCTGCGTAGCTTGCTAGATCCTTCTTCCTCGCGCTTACAACACAAAGCCTTAAATAAATTCTAGAACAACTTGCACTTAGCTCTAAAACTTTCTACAATCATGCACATAGCACTTACATAGTCTATTAGCACTTAGCTTACATCACATATATACAATCCCCCTCTACTAGATGCCTATATGTTTATTTATACATTACAAAATTGGGCCTAAACATGGGTAAACCCACGGGCCGAAATCCCTTTCCCATCACATTGTCCCAAAACCCAAAAAGGGGGTCCAAAAGTGGGCCAAGATCCCGTGATCTTTACTTCCTCTGGCACTCCATCTTCGACAGGTTGTCGAAGTCCCAAAAATGGTCAAATATGACCAAGCAACTTCAAAACTTTGTCAAGGGCCAACATGCCCCCAACACTCACCTGTGACTCTTCCCGAGTCACTCTAGTCTGAGAAATTCCGCCTCGAATGCCTCGATCTTGGCTCGACCTGCTTCGACTTGCTGTAGTGTGACTGCCTCTTTCTCAGTGAAATCCTAGATGAGTGCATCACTGACTGGTCCCTCTAGGCATTGTTCTACTGTACTCACAACATGTTCAAGTTCTACTCCTTGGCTTTCAACTTCA
>SNQJ01S0017863.1:0-26147 GCA_010110895.2 Picea sitchensis | reverse complement strand
CGAAGTCCCAAAAATGGTCAAATATGACCAAGCAACTTCAAAACTTTGTCAAGGGCCAACATGCCCCCAACACTCACCTGTGACTCTTCCCGAGTCACTCTAGTCTGAGAAATTCCGCCTCGAATGCCTCGATCTTGGCTCGAGCTGCTTCGACTTGCTGTAGTGTGACTGCCTCTTTCTCAGTGAAATCCTAGATGAGTGCATCACTGACTGGTCCCTCTAGGCATTGTTCTACTGTACTCACAACATGTTCAAGTTCTACTCCTTGGATTTCAACTTCAGTAAATAGTTGGCATGCCTTTTATTGCGCTGGTTGAAGTCGTTAAGAGACTTCCATTACTTTACTCTGAAGCATGTGTACCCACTGTTGGGCTGTGTGTTTCTCTAGAAACCTCTTCATTCTCTCGGCTGGTGACAAGGCCTTTAGCTGCGCTTGTAACGTGTTTGCCTGCTTCTTTGCATGTTGGAGCTGCGACTCTAACGCCTGTAACTCTGGATTTTCCGCGAGGTTTTCATATGTCTGAGTGCTTCTGGAGCTCAGTTTCTTTTATTCCAAGGAAAAGGCTTTTAATTAGTCAAATGCACTGTGAGAAGTGTTGATATTATGGTAGCTTTAGGAGGTATGCACCTCTATTGTCACCTATGATGAGATTAGAATATTCCAGAAGGAAGCATAGAAATGAATGTAACCCTAGACAAGATGTCAGTTGAAGAAAGATAAATAATATGAATTAATTAGTACCCAGAAGGAGAAGTCATCCCAGTCAATTCTGCCAGAAATACTATAAATACAGGGTGCCAGTCTCTCATTTGTCACATTCATAGAATTGCAGAAGTCACTTGTGCGCACTGCAATCTGGTAGTTTTCTGCGCAAGTTCTAGGGAAGGTGTTGTGCCAGTTTCTGGGTTGGACTATCTAATTAGATTTGGTTACTTTCTTGCTTGGTGCATTATCCTTGCTTGGCTATTGATTGTTACCAGGATTCTTCTCTGTCAAGGTCAAGGTGCTTGGAGGGTGGCTTCGGCCTATGGGTGGGTGACAAGGGTATTGTCAATGGTAAAACAAGCACAATACACTAAGCCATTTCCAGGTGGAACCAATACATGAGCATTGGATAGCTGCAAATCATGTATTAAGATATATTTGTGGGACAATAAACTATGGGTTGAGATATACCGCATCCAATGATATACAACTTCATGGATTCACAAACTCAGATTGGGCTGGAAGTGTAGAAGACAGAAATATCACTTGAGGTATGTGTTTCAGCTTGGGCTCTACTATGATATCTTGGGGCAGAAGGAAACATAAGCCTTTCGTACTTAGCACAACAAAATAAAAGTATATCACAACATGTGAAGCATGCACAAAAGCAATATGGTTAAGGAAGTTAATCTTCGATTTATTTGATCAGATTCTAGAATCGACCATAATACATTGTGATAATAAGAGTTGTATAAGATTATCGGAACAACCCGTGTTTCATGAAAGGTTGAAACACATTGATATCAAATACTACTTTATTCGAGATAAAGTCAAGGAAGGAGAGGTAAAGCTCGAGTATATCCCCACAGATGATCAAACAACAAATATCCTGACAAAACCTCTATCCAGAATAAAGTTTGCATATTTCTGAGAGAAGATGGGGATCATGGAAATGACTCCCTTAGATGAAAGGGAAGAAATGACTCTCCAAGTTGGGAGGGAGCACTGGAAACATTATTGAATACATTTGTTTTCGAAATTGAAAAATAGTCCAGCTTGGACATATTCTTTCCTGTTCAGAAAGTGGATTGAGATTTCTGACGGACAACAATTTCCCATTGTGGTTAACATGGGAAATGGTCCATATTGTTGATGTGTAATAGACAACTAATTCCCATTGTGGTTAACATGGGGAGTTTTCTAGGGAAATCTCTCTTCTTGAGGGTTACTCAAGAAGACTGGCCCACCTCGCTGGACAACGATTTCTCATTGTGGTTAACATGAGGAATGGTCCGTTTTGGAGGTTGATACAAGACAGTATTTTCCTCTTGTGGTTAATAGAGGAAATGGTCTGGACAGTCATTCCTTAGGGTGTACTCATTCTCTCCAGGTTGCACTTTGTTTAGTGCTAGAGGAATGGACCAGGGTGGGGAATGGTCCAGGCTCAACAATCAGCGACAAGCATGCCTTAGGGTAGATTCATTCTCTCCAAGTTACACTTTGTTTAGTGTCGGAGGAATGGCCCAAGGTGAAAAATGGTCTAGGCTCAGAAATCATAAACAATCATTATTCCTTGTTTGAGAAGAATAGGGAAGATAGCCCATCATTGATGTTCTACTCTAAGGACAAATATTATTTTAGATCTCATAGATGTGAGTGAAATATTGGCCCAAATGATTCAGTTTATATCATAACATTGTTTCTGTGCATGTTGATATCAAATGATTGTTATGTAGAGTTATGCTACTGTGGTGGATATGTTCCACTGTTTGTGACTATGTGTCACGATCTGAGTAGTTGTGTACTACCGTGGATAAACAAAGATGTGTTCTATCAATTAATATTGTACTTGTGTCATGGAGATTATCCAGTTGGATAAATAATGTCAGTGCTCGTGATGCTACCAATTGAATGGTCTGTTTGTGCTCAAGACCATACCTCCCTAGCTAGGAGGGAGTGTTGATATTATGGTATCTTCGAGAGGTATGAAACTCTATTGTGACCTATGATGATATTAGAATATTCTGAAAGGAAGCAATGAAATGAATGTAACCCTAGACAAGATGTCGGTTGAAGAAAGATAAATCATATGAATTAATTAGTACCCAGAAGGAGAAGTCAACCCAGGAAAGTTTTCCATAAATACTATAAATACAGGGTGCCAGACTCTCATTTGTCACATTCATAGAATTGCAGAAGTCACTTGTGCAGAATGCAGTCTGGAAGTTTTGTGCGCAAGTTTTGGGGAAGGTGTTGCGCCAGTTTCTGGGTTGGACTATCTGATCAGCTTTGGTAACTTTCTTGCTTGGTGCATTAGCCTTTCTTAGATATTGATTGCTACTAGGATTCTTCTCTGTCAAGGTCAAGGTGCTCGGAGGGTGGCTTCAGCCTATGGTTTGGTGACAAGGGTATTTTCAATGGTAAAACAAGCATAATCATTAATATTATAATAGGCAGTTGCCTCTCTTAGATATCTTATTTCTTGAGGAGTCTCAGCACAGTGTGCAGTTCCAGGTCTGCAATGCACTACTGAAGCTACTGGATCATTCCTTCTAGTTGTGCCACTTGCTATGGAACCCATTCTTCTTTCTAGAATTCAATGACTGTCATAGAGCGAAGTGATATATGAACCCATTCCTATACTTTGAGTTTCTTTGAGAGAAACTATTCCTTGTCTTGTTGTAGCGCTGCTTTCTCTTCCTCCCACTTTTCTTTAAGAGCTAGTTTTTCTCATTCTGCATTACTGCGCTATCCTAGCAGATCTTTCTGTGCCTATGCCAAAGCTTGGTTGGCTTGCACTGTCTCTTCCTAATCTCGTCGAAGGTGAGATTCAACTTTATCGGTGATCTGGTGTAATTGGGCTGTCTCATCTCTTGGTTCTTCTGTTCCACTTGTCGAGGGTGCAATAGAAACTGCGTGGCTGGATTGTAGTGCCTGCTACACCTCTTGAAGTTCACCCTTGATTCAGCTAAATACCTCCTCCTGCTTCACTTCTTTATTTTCTGCGATCTCCAGTGAAGCATCATTCAATGCAGCGACTAAGAAGTCGAAGTCGTTTGGGGTGAGGGAAGTCTTAAACGTAGTCCTGGTGGATTTATCTTTCTTTTGGGACGAAGGCTTTGGTGGGGTAACCTTCCTTTTCTTGGATTTTTCATCCTCCTCTCTAGGTGGAGTAACTTCTCCTTTGTTTTTCTCGACTTCTGTGCCACCTAGCTCTCCACCATCATCTCCCTTCTTAGGTGAGATCGAAGTGGTATTCGCTGATGTGCTATGGACATCATGTACTTCATTATATTTCTTTGTCTTGCTTGGTCCAGGTGTGTCTGGCATAGTTTCAGGGTTATCCACATCAGACATCTTTGCAAGGTTTGCTGGAACAAGGAGGTACACCAACCATTCCTTGGTAATCTCCTCCAAATCATTTTCTGTCAACTTGTAATATGACTGGAGCTGTTGTTTATGCTCATCAGCGTATGCTATAATATAGGTGAAGTGGTGGTCCGTGATGAATTTCATTAAGGGTCTAAATTTGTAAAGTGTGTTCGGGGTGATGCGCGGTATAGACTGGATTGTGATATTCAACTGGTTGTAATAGGCATGGAAGAAAACATTGGACTTCCACTTCTTTTTCATGTCCCTGGAGTACCACAACATACAGAACTTCATGGCCAGTGGTTCGAAGGGTTCGATATCCAGGAAAGTGGCACCTTCTGGTAGCTCCCAGGCAATGAAAGTGATCAATATGAGAATCCAACTAAAGTGGAACTCATACCCTTGGTCTTGAGATTCTCTATAATCAAGCTCTAGTTGATTGACAAGGTACTACACCCAATTCATCTATAGTCCCTCTGTGCACTTCCCTGCGAGGTCGACCATGGATCCTGTCACTTGAGTTGGTCTATTCTTACGAACTAGCTTGCCCACAATCACCTGACAGGCAAGGCGCACTGTGCCACTCTGGATAGAGACTACCTTGTAGCCTCACGTTCCCTTCTCGACATCGCCACAAGTTTCTTTAATTCTCTTTGCTAATGCTTGGTCTAAGGTCTTTTCAGAGTAGAACTCCTATGGGTCAGGGCCTTGCATACTAAGCCCTGTGATCCAATTGATCAAGGTCAGATCCACAGTGATGCATCGGTTCAACCATAGGTATCCACCATGATAACACGACAAAATTAACTTTACACATGCATTCACCTCCTGATGTCGTCCAAAGTGCATAATCTTCATCACGTTGAGCAGCGTGGACTGCGCGAGGTTCTGGGCCCATGATTGCGGGATGATCTTGGAATTCTTGCCTTTAGTCTTGGTTAGATACTTGTGTGGGGTGAGAATGCTGTAAGCCTTTCAATCACCAAGGTTAAATTCACTAAAATTCAATGCTGCAAGCTTATCATAGTCTACACGAACTGTGTGCACCCCTTTTGGAAGGCCCATGGTGATCAAAGTATACTCAAAGTCTTGAGGGACACTATCACGGTTGATGGAACTGCTGAGAGGTGGTAGGTAAGCCGATAAAATGTATGGAATAAGCTTGGCATTCACAATGTCGTCTTTTTTCTTTGTTCGTTTCTCATCGGTCTGCCGGGATGGACCGACGTGAGCAGTGGAAGGAGAGGCCTATATTCCTCTTGTTGACGATGCTTGGACTCCTGAAGATAACGCTCACTCCGACATGACTCTCCCAGTCATTAATTCAATAAAAAATTCTTCGAATACTTTCTCTATGGTGTTGAGCTCATCTAAGATACAAGCTCAGGGTCAATTAGATCGGGTGTGAACTGAGTTCAGATACTGTAATGGAGGGTATGGGAACAAGGCGATGATCACAGTGAAAAATAATCTCAGGCTGTGGGCTCAAATTCTTAGTTAGAAAAATTTATTCTCGGTGCGTGGCATGACGGACTAAGTAAGAAACTTAGCAATGGTTTGGTTGCAATGGGTATGAAGCGTCATTAAATCATGTTCTATCCGTTATGGCACAGTCTGATGGTCTAGTGGAAAACCATCAATGCTTTTCAACCCATTCAGAGCGGTAGTCGAATGGTTATATTGGCTTCCAACAACTATATTGCTTCGCCTCGGCGAAGTGGCCTATGTCGTTGGTCTGATATCTCGACAAAGTTCAATTTATGCAAGTTTTCCATTCTGCAAGGTTCCCTCTGGAATATTCTGTAGCATGTCGATCTTATCTCTTTTTTTACTTAGCCTTCTAGCCTTCTTTCCAGTGAGCTTCGTCTCGATGATTCTCTTCCCATTCTGATTCTTATTTTCCTTGGACATAGTCACTTCGTGCTGCTGAGATTCTCTCCTAAGACTCATGGGTAATACTTCTTCTATATTTGAGACAGATAGTGCAATCTTCTATGAGTACTCTAGTGCTCTTGCAACTTTGACATCTGGGCTTCGGGTGTCAAATAACTTCAATTTTTTCTCCCGTTCTTCAATCAACTGCACGATCCTTCTAGTCATGAAATCTATTAACACTTGTCTCTACTGTTCTAAAACCTTTTCTTCTTCCTTCTTCTTGGCTTGATCTATCACAATCGAAGGTTTTCCAAGTACATAATAAATGGGGTGTTGTCCTCAATAAACTTGATAATCTCAAAATATTCCTCTATCGAAGTTCCATTAGCATTCATAGATATTTGAGTGAGCCTTCCACATAGGTTCACCAGTTTTCCTCTGAATATAACTATTCCTCTTAATGAAGGGATCATAGCAGGCCTTCCTATAGATTCCCAAGTTCTCTCTGGCATAATGTTTACCGGCGTTTCTTCATCATGAACATAGTCAATGTCGAAGTCCCCTATTCTTACTTCGATGAATTCTTTTTATTTAAAGATCTCTGATAACCTAAAATGTCGGTGGTCGTTCAAGGTGTATTTCATCTGTAGTAATACCTTCTCAGATTATTTCTAGGGTTTGACTTTTTTTGGCGCTGCCTTAGGGTTTTCTTCACTTAGATTCATTCTTTCAAGCTTAGCAATCATTCTAGGGAAATCCAATACTTCATGGTCCAAATATTTGCAACATAGGCAACTAGATCTTCCACGAGGGCATTCCTTAGAAAGATGTCCTGGTCTTATGCAACTATAACATAGGGTTAATCCTCTCTTCCTTTTAAATGATCCCCATCCTCTTCTGTACTGCACACTAGGATCATGGTAACTAGCCTGGAAAAAATTCTTTCTAGGATCCTGCATCCATTTGTTAGTCCAAACATTCTTTCTATGCATAGGTATAACATATCTATCACTGTACTTATCAGATCTATTCATATCAAGATTTCTTTCATCTATCAGAGCCCTAGTTTTCAATCTAGGACCAAACATACCTAGATCCATACTCTAGAATTTTTTTTTCACTTATTTTACTTTTGCAGAGCACAAAGCTTCCATATATAATTTTTTTTGACTATTCTTTCCTTTATCAGAGCACAGATCTTATAGATCTTACCTCTTTTCTATAGATCTGACCTCTTTTCTTCAAAAACTTCCACTTTTACCTTTCTTAGAGCACAAAGAGTTCATATCTCACTTCTTTTCTTCAGATCTAGCCTTCTTTCTTTAGCACACAACTTTTCAGATCAAGTGGAATACTGTGCATTAGGGCACAGATCCTCGCACAGAGCTTCCACAGTTTCAGGATGAATCTTTTCACAAAGATTCCTCTTCCTCAGTTCCCAACAATCATAGTTTCACGTCTCAACAACAAAACCATTTGTTGGCATAGGGGAAAACCCAAGGTTCAACCCTACAACAACGCACCGATGAAACCCTAACTACCGGCCCTTTCGGAAACACCTACTAAGTAGATGGAGTCTCACCCGAGGTAGAGGAAGGGGTGGTTGCAAGACTCATGTGTCTGCAACCTTATCTGGGACACCGATATGTGATTATATTGCTTACAGAACACTTAGCATAGATTATTCATCAATATTCAACCCTTATTATACTTCGCAGATAGCACAAAGCATCACAACGTTTACTTATATCTAAGGTATTTTAGCACTTAGAAACAACAAAATAGATCAGATCCAGTAGATTGGCACTAAGAATCTTTGTACATGTCAGATATAACATTCACACATATCTAATAAGCACCAAGCATAAGTAGATCTATCTAAATATATCAAAGCACTTTGCAAAAGCAGGGACAACACATCAAGCCAAAGCACAAAGCATAACACACAGATTTACGTGGTTCACCCCCTTCCCTAGAGCTACGTCCACCAAATATTCTTCTTTATTAGTGTCTTCAATCGGTTACAGGCACAAAGCCACGAAAACCCCTTCCTCGCATAGGAAACAATATCTGTGCAGCTCGCTAGATCCTTCTTCCTTGCGCTTACAACACAAAGAATTCTATAACTTCTACAAAAACTTGCACTTAGCTCTGTAAACCTTCTATAGTCATGCATAGAGAACTTACATATTCTATTATCACTTATCTTACATCACATAGATACAATCCCCCTCTATTAGATTACTAGATGTTTATTTATACATTACAAAAGTGGGCCTAAACATGGGTAAACCCACAGACTGACATCCCTTTCCCATTACATTGTCCCAAAACCCAAGAAGGGGGTCCAAAAGTGGTCTGAGATCCCATGATCTCTGCTTCATCTGGAACTCCATCTTCGACAGGCTGTTGAAGTCCCAAAAACGAGCAAATATGACTAAGTAACTTCAAAACTTTTTCAAGGGCTAACATAGATTGTGTAAAGGCTTTGTGCTGTAACCTAGCTCGGGGAAGGAGGATCTGGCTGAGTGCACACAGATATTCTGTCCTATGCGAAGCATGACCTTATGGATCTATGCATGAATATGATTGACTGAAGATAATAAAGAGAAGAAGAGTTGGTGGACCTATCCCCAGGCTGAGGGCGAACCATGTATATCCTGTGTTATGGTTGCTTTGTGCATTATGATTGTTTTATTATTCATATGGTTAATGCTTAGTATAGTAATGTATGCTTATATGGACATGATATGATAGCTTAGTGCTTAGTGATATGAATGAATGTTAGATATGATCTATTTCCTTATGCTAGGTGCTTAAATGTGTTAGATCTTGTTGAATACTGCACTGCTCTGTAATTAGGGTTTTGTCTGTAAAGTAAATACATGCTAGATACTAATGAAGGATAATTTCAAGTGCTTAGTTAGAGTATTGTAATCATAGATCTGTGTCCTAGATAAGGTTTCATACACCGGAGTCCTGCAACAACCCTTGCCTCTACCTCGGGTGAGACTTCATCTGCTTCACAGGTGTTGTCGAAAGGGCCGGTAGTTAGGGTTTTGTTCGTATGTTGTTGAAGCATTGAACCTTGAGTCTGCCCATGTGCCAACAAATGGTTCCATTACCAGGACCTGAAACTGTGATTGCTAGGAACTGAGGAAAAGAAAACAATCTCTGTGCGTAGATCTGCTACTTGACTTGCGAAGCTCTGTGCTAAGAAAGGAAGTAGATCTGAAGAAAAGAGGCCAGATTTAAATGCTTTGTGCTCTGGAAGAGGTAAGACCAATGAAATTTTTTACGATATGAAAGATTTGTTCTTTGAGAAAGGTAATATAAGGGGAAATTTTTGTTTTGAAAGTATGGATCTAGGTATGTTTGATAAATTTTGTCCTAGTCTGAAAACTAGGGAAACACTAGAAGAAAGAAGATTTGATATGAGTAGATATGATAGAAATAATGAAAGATATGTTATTCCTATGCATAGAAATAATGTTTGGAATAACAAATGGATGTAGGATCCTAGGAATAATTTTTTGTAGGTTAATTATTGTGACCCTTGTTACAGGTGAATCCTCCTGCAGACAAGCAGATTCCCTCTTGGTATCTAGACCCCTAAAACCAAGAAAAAAAGAGTGCTATCATTGGTCACTAACATCCTTTTAGATCTAATTAAGCTAATGAATGAAAAGGAAGAATAAAAGTGTACCTTTTTAAATGGCGTCTGTCCTCGCAAAATCCAAATTGAGCTTCAATCCCAAGCTCCTTGATAAGTCCTGTAGCACAAACAAAGATACAACAAACTTTCTATTCTACTAATATTAGCTCAAATACAAATCTATCTACTAGAGACAAGTTCATGTGAAACAAACATAAACTTGAAAGAAACAAGCCAAGAATGTATATATATTAATGAGAACAAATGAAGAGTACTTACAATCCTTTGATGAATGTGCAACAACTTCTTCCAGCTCTCCTTGTCCAACCCCTTTGCTCAAGTAATCTAAACTTATTATGCTTCAATGGAATCTCACTTATGGGATCGTAAGTTTGGTGTAATTCTCAATCTCCATCCATGTACTGTATGTTGCCTATGAGATCATAGGTTTCATACCTCCAATATTTTTCATGTATCATGTACCCTTTCACCATGAGAAGGCCTCCTTATATAATCTTGGAGAGGCCCAACCACTTGAGAGATATTTGGGATAATTTGAGGATTGCTATCCTTTAGTTGTGGATATTCCCTAAGATCAAGCCTTGAACTCATATTCGAATCCAACCACCTTTAGATATTGAGGGGATTCTTCCCTGATTTCCTCCAACAAACCAAATTTCGCCCAAAAAAGGCCAAAAATCCCTCAAAAAAAGACACAGAGCATTGGAACGCTCCTCTAGAAGAGGGTACAGAGTGCCATTTCTCCCTGACAGTATGTAGGGGAGAGCTCCCTTCCAGATTTGACTTTTGAGTGGCTTTTTCAGTGGAAAAAGGCCTGTACTCATTGTCAACTTATTTCTCCTCTTCAAAACTAGTCTTTGAGCTGTCTTAAGTGTCCTTATGATGTCGTTAGAGGCACAACATAGGCAAGATGGCAGTATGATGTTTACGAAACTTGTGACACTTGTGTTCAATATGTGACACTTGCGGACAAGATGCAACACTTACAACACTTGTAATGACGAAACTTGCGACACTATTGAAGTGTGTAATTTTCATGTGTAACAGATTTTCCCCCAAAGTGTGAAGTCATAAGATGATGATGATTGAAGTACTTTGTAGACTTTTTCGAGAAAGGGTATGGACACAGAGAGGCTAGTAAAATCTGCACACAACCATCAAACAAATATTATGACATGTTTCCAACCCAAGGAAGGCATACCTATGCTTGAGTGATAAATACTTTTTCAGGTATGGCCGCCATAGAATACACTACGGATCCATAATTATATTGAAAAAAAGGTATAGCCACTAAACATACAACATGGATCTATACTTCCATGACATAAACTGATCGTAGCCACAGAAAATACACTGTGGATCTACGAGACGACAAGACATAGACACAAACCAATACAAAGTGGATCTATCTGACAGTATATGTGTCAATATTCAAGAGAAACTCCGTTGCAACCTGGGTAAAGTATATATCAGAGTGAATGACTCAACCTAGGGTCTTCTTACCAATCCCGATGTAGTACAAATATAACCATGTGAATAGATGTCTTGATGTCGAACATGGCAGAAACCACTTGATTACCGGTCAATGATGTAAACTGTTAACAAGTGCGAGGGAAATCACCATTGATCTCAATGATTCCCAAGGTAATTTAGTACATTTCAACGAATGTGAATGAATGAGATGAAGTTGAACATTCATGGAATCACTCAATAAGAGGTCAATGATGTAAACCTACTGTCGGACGTGAGGAGAACTGCCATTGAGGAATGCAGGTCCCAAAGTACTAACTGGTTTCTAAGTCTAGCTCCTGGATAATGTGCTGAAGTCAAAAGGAATAGAATCGTCAAAGGAAGGCCTTGATGTATCCCCCATAAATGACACGAAACAGACACAGATATGTAATTGGTGTATCAAATGAACATGGACTGACACAGGTATTGAAACAGGATATTTGTGATGGCTGACTCTCGAGGCAGATACTTCCCTTGAACATTGAGGCATGACAACAGAAACTTGACAGGGACCAAAACTTGATAATGCAATGGATACTGTGACTTACGTCAGGTGATCCAAAGGAGTAAGGAAACCTAAAGGATTGGTTCAGTGAAAAGATTCAGCAGATTGAAATGAATGCAAAGATAAAATGTCGTGTTCAAGGGAAACTGTAAGGTCACTAGTAAAGTTCTCAAAAACTGCTTGGCTTGCTTCTTTCAATTTTCCCCCCCATCCAGATAGACGAGTACCTCTTTTTGGTTTAACAAGATCAAGGAGGGTAACACATGTTCGATATAACTCACCTTCGATAAGTTCCTCTTCCTTTGTTTAACAAACTGGAAGATGTAAGGGTTCGGTCCCGTATGGGCCCTTTAATGTATGATCATTTAACGAGTCCAGAGAAGGTAAAATCGATTGTTTTCATATTTAGAGAGTCTGAAAGTGACTTAAAGATGACTCCAATGTGGTCCTTTTTCGTAATATTAGTCTCGAGAGGCCTAAAAAGAGATAAATTATCACTCGAAAGACGCCCTTTCAAACCTTTTAATGAGTGGGAAAGGAAGCAAGATCACTCGACAATATTTTCATGTTTATAGAGTTTGAAAAGAGATTAAAGGAGACTCAAAGAGGTTCCTTTTTTGTTTATCCACGTGAGCCTGAAAAAAATATAAAAGGTTGCTCGGTTACCTTCTCATGTATTTACGAGCACGAGAAAGAACAAATTGGTATGGCCGCCATAGAATACACTATGGATCCATAATTATATTGACAAAAAGGTATAGCCACTAAACATACAACGTGGATCTATACTTCCATGACATGAACTGATCGTAGCCACGAAAAATACATTGTGGATCTACGATATGACAAGACATAGACACAGACCAATACAAAGTGGATCTATGTGATAGTATGTGTGCCAATATTCAAGAGAAACTCCATCGCAACCTGGGTAAAGTATATATCAGAGTGAATGAATCAACCCAGGGTCTTCTTACCAATACCGATGTAGTATGAATCTAACCATGTGAATAGATGTCCTGATGTCGAACATGGCATAAACCACTTGATTACCGGTTAATGATGTAAAATGTTAACAAGTGTGAGGGAAATCACCATTGATGTCAATGATTCCCAAGGTACTCTAGTACATTCCGATGAATGTGAATGAATGAGATGAAATCGAACATCCATGGAATCACCTGATTAGAGGTCAATGATGTAAACCTACTGTCGGACGTGAGGAGGCCTGCCATTGAGGCATGCAGGTACCAAAGTACTAACTGGTTTCTAAGTCTAGCTCCTAGATAATGTGTTGAAGTCGACAGGAATAGAATCTTCAAAGGAGGGCCTTGATGAATCCCCCATTAATGACACAAAATAGACACAGAGATGTAATTGGTGGATCAAATGAACATGGAATGACACAGGTATTGAAACATGATATTTGTGATGGCTGACTCTCGAGGCAGATACTTCCCTTGAACACTGATGCATGACAACAAAAACTTGACAGGGACCAAAACTTGATAATGCAATGGATACTGTGACTTACATTGGGTGACCCAAAGGAGTAAGGAAACCCAAAGGATTGGTTCAGTGCAAATTTTCAACATATTGAAATGTGTGAAAATATAAAATTCCATTTTCAAGGGTGACTGCAAGGTCACTAGTAAAGTTCTCAAAAAATGCTTGGCTTGCTTCTTTCAATTCCCCCCCCCATCCAGATAGACGAGTACCTCTTTTTGGTTTAACGAGCTCGAGGAGGGTAACACATGCTCGATATAACTCACCTTCAGTAAGTTCCTCTTCCTTTTTCTAACGAACTGGAAGAAGTAAGGGTTTGGTCCCATATGGGCCCTTCAATGTATGATCATTTAACGAGTCCAGAGAAGGTAAAATCGGTTGTTTTTCATATTTAGAGAGTCTGAAAATGACTTAAAGACGATTCCAATGTGGTCCTTTTTCGTAATATTAGTCTCGCGAGTCCGAAAAAGAGATAAATTATCACTCGAAAGATTCCCTTTCAAACCCTTTAATGAGTGGGAAAGGAAGAAAGATCACTCAACAATATTTTCATGTTTAGAGAGTCTGAAAAGAGCTTAAAGGAGATTCCAAGAGGTTCCTTTTTCGTGTATCCATGCGAGCCCTAAAAAGAGATAAAAGGTTGCTCGGTTACATTCTCATGTATTTACGAGCTTGAGAAAGAACAAAGACTAAGCTTGGTACTCTGCCCCCAGCTTGAAAGCAGTGGCTTAACTCCAGAATGATCATCAAAGGCTGGAGACATGCCCCCCCACAAGCTTCAATTCATTCACCGACTTTGAGGTTGTCACCAATTTCTATACTAGATGGAGAAAAAGGATAAGGGTGGATGAAATGAAGGTTCAAATACGAGACCTAACGAAAGAATCGACTCGACATATATGAGATCTAGTGAAAGACTCAACCTGAAAGGAGAGGTGACTATTTCATTTGTTAACGAACTTGACACAGGAAAATAACTATGCTCAAGGCTTTGGGTTCAATCCCTGGATATCTGTTTCATTTTTAAACAAGCTTGTTACAAAGAAGAGAAACTATGCTCAAGGCCACTGTTTCATTTTTTAATGATCTTTCCACAGAGAGGAAAAACTATGCTCGTGACCTCGGTTTCATTTTTTAACGAGATTTCCACAGAGAGGAAAAACTATGTTCGTGACCTCTGTTTCATTTTTTAATGAGCTTGCCACAGAGAAGAGAAACTATGCTTGTGGCCTCTATTTCATTTTTTAATGAGATTGCCACAGAGAGGAAAACTATGCTTGTAGCTTCTTCTTGATCATGGCTTCCAAGAGGATAATGCTCTGGAAGGACACCATGCCAAGGGACAAAATTCGGTCATGGCTTCCAAGAGATCTTCACTGGATGGAAGAAGAATTATTTGGAAGGAACATGTGTCGAAGGATGTAGCAAGGGTAAGGAGATCATGCTCCAATAGCCCTACCAAAGAGATCACCATGTCAACTACCGGATCTAAGTCATCAGAAGTTGAAGTCATGGGAGACAACACCACATAATTGACCTGTGGCAGGGGTGATAGTGACTGCATATAAGACCCGGTTAGGGAGGTTATTGGGTTGATGGTTAGGTCAGGGTCAAAAAATGGAAGTTGATCAATAGTCACCATTCTTCCATCATGTGGGAAAGATATCACATGAAAAAGAGTGGACACAATAGATTTTATGGCATAGACATAATCTCGCCTAATGAGTAAATCGAAATCCAAGGGGTCCTGGACTACCATAACATCAATAAAGACTATTTTCCCTCCCAAAGTTACTGGAAACAGAGGAAGGATCCTTAATGGATGATTGGTTATTCATTTGAAAGCGAACAGAGTCTCAGTAACTGGCAAAATCTTAGGATAACCCAAATCTTTCCAAGCAATAGAGGACAAAATACTAACAAACGAACCTTCATTTATCAGCGTATGAGGAACATCCTGACCACAAACCTGAACTGGAATATTAAAAGGAATGTGAGAGGGGAGACGAGGTTTAGTTATCCCACCCCAATCAAAAAGTATGGCCTCATTACTTGGAGGGGTTTTCGCAGGAGAAGGAGGAATGCCCCCCGACATGGTAGATCCCATTTCAATGAGAAAAATGTGGGCAAAATCGGGTTTACTCTCTAGCAGGAGGCTAGGATCGATCGATGATGGGATCGAATCGACCACCTTGACACTCTTCAAAGGAAGAGTGGTATTGACCGATGGCAGATTCGTGTCAACCACTTTGAAACTCTTCAGATGAAGGGTGGGACTGACCAATGCAGGACTGGATCAGTCACTTGGGTTTCACTTTCCAGATGAAAAGTGGGGCTGATCGATGACAGAACTAGATCAACTACTTTGGTGAGTGGGTCAACCGAGGATGAAACTAGATTGACCACCTGATCAACCAGATTTACTGGGGATGGAAATAGATTGACCATTCCATCAACTAATGATGGGTTGGGGGAAAGCCTATCATAACCTTTTGGAAGTTGAAGTTTTTACAAAAGAGAAGAAGCCTCATCCATACGAGGAAAAAGGTGATAATAATGATCACCTTTTCATAACATGCAAGGGAATTTGATAGTTATCTTCTTCTTACCAATGTTAACATCACTAGTTGACGGGGCATCACCAACATGACTAGCAGAGGCCGATGACATGGAAGCCCACATTTCTAAGACCTTGGGAATACTAGGGCAATCCCTCAGAAAATGGTCACCCTTACAAAGACTGCAAGGGAATTTGGGTTTCAGATTCTTCGTTTTAACCTTATCTACCTTATCAACACTCCCAATACTATTAACAGTAGCTGGTTTCCTAGATCCAACATTTGATGTAGTTGGAGGCTTGGTCCCTTTCTAGTTCTTCTTCTTCTCTTTCTGTTTCTTCTTCTTCTTATCAATATGTCTACTTGCTTGAGAGATTTCACTAGGAGAAGAAGGAGAAATAGAAGGAGACCTGATGGGCGAAGAAGGAGAAAGGTTGACATGAGGTTGATGTGTGGGCGGTGTGCTTACATCTAAAGCACCTGCATTCAATATCACCGAAGTGGAAAAAAACCATACCAGTAACCCAATTGTGAGACCTGGAAGGCTCAAAGTAGAGATGTAAGGAGGACCAACGTTTCCGTAAGAAGGAAGAAAAAAGGGTTCCCCTGGAAAAGGGGTTCCTTCATTGGTCATCCTAGGAACTGATGCCATAAAAATAAAGCTCCAACCTAGATTCTTCTAGGGAGAACAAACAACACATGCTGAAAAATCTAGTAAGCAAACAAGCAAACAAAAACTTCTCACAATGAGCACACTAGTTGGTAATGAAATCCAACGTCGCAGGAACAAAGTTAGAAGGGGCTGAGATAGAGTGGGTGGAAAAGTTACATTGACGACCTTCTTAACAGACTTACAAACTGGTGCAAGCTCCCACACATAATCGTGGGTATACCCTCCAAGGAGCTCAAGTGAGTTTGGCCAACGTTGATTCCAGGTTCATGAAGACTTACCCCTCCACAGTCACCTTGTGTAAAGAACCTAAAGAGATAGGCCACTAAGGTTACCAACTACAATAGTGATGCCTGGGGAAATAGTCGACATTCTGATCCACGTGAAAGGGCAGGGTATCTAGTCCAAAATCAACTTGAAATGATTCCACTCATCATTGTGGGTATACCTTCAAGTGACCCCCATAATACATGCAATCTCTACAGCAAGACCAACAAAGCAGGGTGAGTAACTCTACCAGTCTTAATGAGACCTCGTGATTGACCCTTTGGTGAGAAGGGCTTCCCAGGTGTGACAGCCAAAATACTTTGTAAACTGTGTGTGTGTGTCAGAAACAAAGAGCACACCTAATCAGAAACTTGTAAACAATCAAGAATCTGCAGAATATAATACCAGTTCTGAGGTAGGCATTCCCATGCTCAGATCACAAATGAATGGAATCATAAACATAGGTCATGGCCACCAATCATACACCGTGGATCCATGTCGTCAAAATTCTACATAGCCACCAGGAATACACTATGGATCTATCTGAGAAGACTTGAATTAAGACATAGACACATGACATACAAAGTGGATCTATGTGATGATATAAATCATACATACTCCATCACAGCCTGGATAAAAAAGATGAGACCCAAGGCCCTCAATCTCATCACATGAAAGTACGAATCTGGCAATGTGATTACATGTGCTGAAGTCGAACATGGAAGAAACCACTTGATTACTAGTCATTGATGAAAACCATTAACAAGTGTGAGGGAAATCACCATTGATGTCAATGACTCCCAAGGTACCGAAGTACAATCCAAATGAATGTGAATGAATGAGTTGACATCGATAACTTGGCGGAATCTCTCGATTAGGGATCAATGATATGAAACCCCTGTCGAAAGAGAAGAGACCTACCATTAAGGCATGTAGGTTCCAAGGTACTAAATGATTTCTAAGTCTTATTCCCATATAATGAGTTGGATTCGATGGAAAAAGACTCGTCACAGGAGGGCCTTGATGTATCCCTCATCCATGACATGAAACAAGTAACAAATTTTGAGGGTGAATCAAAGTATGAACAAGGGTTGAAACGGACATAGGGAAGGCCAACATAGTAAGAATGGACAACTACATATGGCCGACTCAATAGAGGGCTTGTTTGAACTTCCCTTGAACATATGAATGACACGACTAAAGACTTGGCAACACTGACTCAAAGATGACCCAAGATATGACCTTGTAGCAAGTCAAATGAGAGACAAGTGGATTTCCCAACCCAGATTCAAATGACGAATAGGGGGTGTCATGTTCAAGAGTGACACTTACTGCCATTAACAAAGATACGAAAACATATCCCTTTCCCAAAATTTCCCCCACCATTTCTGGCAAGTACCTCTTTATTTTTACACAAGCTTGAGGAGGATAACATATGCTTGTCGATGTAAGATCATCCTCCAGACGAGTCCCTCAGAGTATATTTAATGAACCCTAGGAAGGAGTGGTTCGGTCCCATTACGGGTCTTTTGATGTTTGTTTAACGAGTCCAAGGATATAAAACTAGAGAGTTTTTCATGTTTTGAGAGTCTGAAAAACACTTAAAGAGAGCTCTCCCAGTTCCTTTTTCATAAATGAGTTCAACGAGACTGAAAAAGTGATGAACTATCACCCGTCGAACGTTTTCTTCAAATACTTTAACGAGCGTGAAAAGAACAAGATCGCTCGACAATATTTTCATTTTTATGGAGCGTGAAAAGAGCTTAAAGGATACTCCCTTACGTTTTTCGTTTTCGTGTTACCATGACGAGTACGAAAAGATGAGAAAAAGTATACTCGGTTACGTTCTCATATATTTTCGAGCGCGAGAATGAACGAAGACTGAGCTCACGGTTTTTCCTAGAAAAACCCTAAAAAAATAGTCGTACATGCGACAAAAAGAAAAAACACCCGTACCCTCTCATTCGGACTTTGAAGTTGTTATATCTACAAAAAACCATACTCACAAGGCTATTAGGGCATTAGGTTTTATAAGCAAAATAAAAATAATATAAAAAACCAATAAGAAATGGTAAAAAGTGAATAAATATGGGTGAAAAGGACTTTTTTACCATTTTATCATTACTTTGCCAAAAACTTGTCCAACATAACTCATTTTCCCCCAAATTTCTTTGCTTGATTGCGGGAGGCACAAGTGATCATTCAGAGAATGATTTCAACCAATGAGGTAAGCTCTTGATCCTTCAACTTTTCCATGGTTTATTTTTGGTTTTTATTGGCAATATTTTGAGTTTTGAGTCCATTTTAGGATCGGACCATGCACTCAAGCATTCTCGCAGGTGGGCCTTGTGGGACCTACGAGAATCTAAGATTATTGCAGGTGGGCTTCAAGGCACCTGCGAGAATCTCACACTGTGCTAAAGGTTCACCTGCGAGAGCCGAAAAATGGTTTTTAATGTTTGGTTTTGCTCAATAAAAATTATGCAAGAGTTCCAAAACAAGTTGCTGACTCCCTTCTCATGGCTCTATTGCAGGTGTTGACTATCAAAATGTTGGAATGGAGAGAAAGAGAACATGAGGAGGATGATGCCATTGCCAGGAATGACCTGGGTATAGTCGCTTCCCTCCGGGAATGTGGGCTCTTGCAATTGTTTAGGATCCCGGGCATGAGAGCCCAACTTAGGTTGTTAGAGTACTTGGTCCACATGTGGGACATGGATCAATAGTTATTTCACGTGGGAGTTCACACGCTGACACTAGATATCAAGGATATCTATTTTTTGGCGGGGTTGTCACGGCGTGGATACCATGCTACTTTGACTGAAGGTAGAGGCAGGGGACTTCCCATGAGCGAGTATGTTTGTTGATATTGTGTTCTCGAGGAAGAGAGAATCAAGGGTAAGGTTTCCATTTGGGGGGTCCAAGATTTGACCCTATAGACTATCTTGTTCACTATTGCACGCATGGCTGGGAGCGTATCTCCACACATGTCTCTCTAGATCTATTTCCAATATGCCATAGAGTGCACAGAGCCTCGGGTCTTCTCCTGATTGGACACGGTTCTTTGCAGTATGAAGAGGAAACTAACAAAATGCAAAAGGGGTGACTTGAATCATTTTGGGTATGGGTCACTTTTGGTGTCATTCTTCCTTGAGAGGGACCCACTGCTGCGACTACAGGTTGATTGGGGTTTACTGGCCCCACAGGATTCGAGGATGCTAAGGTGGTGTAATGTCATGGCTCAATACATAGAAAGGACTATAATCAAGTATAATGATTCATTTTTTGACTGATTGAGGCCCCAGATGTTGATGATTGACGACTACGCATATGTCGGTTTGGATTTCCAAGGGGATCCAAATTTGGTCCTATCTGAGGATGCTCAGTGGGGTGACTTAGGTGAGAAGTACACCTTTTGTCCTTTTTAAATGTTTTTGTAATTTTTATCATATGAAATGTTTTTATGTTCATCCAAGGACTAATCAATTTTTTTTTTTGATGATACATATGTGGGCTGTATCGACCTCTAGGAACGTCTCCCATTGAAAGGCAAGGAGAAGCAGCTCCAGTGGTGAGATGGGATGCCGAAGACTATGAGGCAGTGGAACAGAACTTAGAGGGGTTGGCTGCAGACGTCCCAAACATTGCTATTGAGGAGATTCTGAGACGTTATCAGTGCCATACCGTGGGCGTGTCCGAGTCTCTCAGTCGACTGCTTCGTAGGGTATCCCAAGCAATTGTGTGTTATTGTGAGCATCGTCTGTGACACTAATTTGTAGAAGCTATAGGATTCATATTTTGAGATTTTGATCCTTGGATAGAAACTTTTTGTAAAAACTTTTGATCGTTATATACATATATACGGCTTCTACTGGCTTATTTTGTGTTGTGTTATACATGTGATGTGTGATTGGTTTATAAATGTTCCAAATTTCTGTCTAACACATAGTTAGCTAAAGCATTAGTCAATGTATTTAGACATCTAGGAATGTGTTGATATTCGATATAATAAAAATAACGTTCCAAGAGGCGAATTCGTAAATATACCCATAATAAAGTAGGACTTCGAATAACATAGACATTACTTAGCTGTAGTACTACTAGTTGTGAATTGAGTCATATAACTAGGTGGCGGATATCGAGCGAAATAGCATCAATCAACAATTCGATCACGTCTCTATATTCCGCAATATTATTGGTCGCATGACCGAGGCACACACCTCACAGACTGATAAGTTTGTTTGTAGGTGCGTAAATTTCCCATGCAGTAGAAGCAAGGTTCTAAGTACTATGACTAGTGCCATTGGCGAAGCCAATGTGGGGTAGCGAAGACTCTAACATATGGAAACCAAGCACAACGTAAGATAAGCAGTCAGGGGAAGAGACCAAATAACTAAAAAGCATACTAAAGTGACACAAAAAGTATGACACAATAAAATACAAGCACTCATGCACATGTGATCTTAAGCATATTACTTCTTTAAGTACAACCCATTTCTGGGTTCACTCAAAGGGATACTATCGTAGTCCACCAACTCGTAAGCTACTTTCTCCAAAACTCGCCTGACGATATAAGGACCTCGCCACATAGCTTCAAATTTTATGGCACCTAGCATATCCCAATCTTGTTCGTAAAGGAGAACCAGATCACCTTCGGAGAAAACACATGGCTTGACATGCTTGTCATATTGGGATTTGACGCGTTTCTTCTGGGATTCTATAACTAGGGCAGCATCGCGATGAGTTTCATCTAATTGCATGAGATACAATAGACGTTCTTCTTCGACAGAAGTGTTTAGGAGAAGTTTGACGACTAGTTTTAGGGAGGGTATCTCACATTCAATCAGAAAGATGGATTCTATACCATAGACTAACTGGAATGGTGTAAACCTGGTAGCAGACTTAACGGATGTCTAGTAAGTCCACAATTCTGAAAACAACATTGTGTGCCAACTCATTTTTTGAATCCCTATCATTCGTCGAAGCATGGTAACAAGGACTTTGTTTATTGCTTCAACTTGGCCATTGGCTTGTGGGTAATAGGGTGTTGAGTTTTCATGGCAAAGACCCAACTTTTCAGTGAGTTCAGACATCATGAAGTTTCTAAAGTGGCTACTGTGATCAGTAACGATAGCCTGAGGAACACCAAATCGAGTAATGATGTGATTGAATATGAATAATGTTGCAGTATTTCCGGTATTGTTGAATGTTGGAATCACCTCGGCCCATTTCATAAAGTAATCTATAGCTACATTAATGTATCCATGCCCTCCGACCAAGTGAGGGTGACATGTCATGAAATCAATACCCCATTTCGCAAAAGGACCAACGGAGACCACAAGGTGTAGGGGAGCAAGGTGTGATCGTATTTTTTTGTTGTAGGTTTGGCAAGCATGGCATTTTTGGACAGAAATTATACAATCGTTGAATAAAGAAGGAAAAAAATACCCTGCTCATAAGATCTTCTGGGTAGTAGCATACCCAAACATGTGACCACCATAGGCTCCAGAATGGTAGTCATTTAGGGATTTCTTGGCTTCGTCAAACGTGAGGTAGCTTCGAAAAATGGAGTCAATCTCACGATGATAAAGAGTATCATCGAGGATAATATATTGACAGGCTTGGTAGCATATTCGATGGCGGTAAGTGCTAGAAAAATTGGGCCAAAAAGTCAGGGTCTGGAGATATATGATGATATCTCCATACCAAAGGTCATCGGAACTGATCAAGAAAAGGGATTCATCAAGTAATGAATCTTCTGATACATTTTATGTCTCAGAGCAGGGAAGGTCGCATATCAACTTAGAAAACACCAATGATTTCTTGGACTTAGCGCATTCGAATTCTAAGTCAAACTCCTAGAGTATTACGATCCATTTGGAGTATTTTCCCCCTAGCAATTGACATGTAAGAATGTGTTGCATAGGTTTGCAATTAGAAATCACCATAGTTTTGTGTAAAAGGATATAGTCACCAATTTTGTTATCGGATAAATTGGTAGGTGCGGACACTAACAGATCTCCCTAGATCCACCTGGATCTAGAACAAAACATGACAGGACACGACTCTTTCTCTAAGTTGTAGTCATTGAATCTACTACATAGAAGGAATAAGTGACATACCTTTAAGCACTTCCGTAGGTCTCTGTTGCTCCCGCTTCGCTCCGGTGCTCTTGTGAAATTAGGTCCAAGACAACACAAACCAACCAAAGTGAATATAGATAAGTATATTCAATGCCAACCTATGCATATGATCAAGGAGTTATGCAATAAAATAAGAGTGATTTCATGGGAAAGGGACGTGCCGCTGTATTATATTAAATGAAAGTAGAAGATACAACCAGATCGACTTGATGTCGCAAGATTCCTTTCAGTGACCCTTGGTTCCAACACACACACTTTCTCTATATTTTCATGAAGAAGATCCAATAAAACTTGATAGACCAAATAGAGTCTCCAAGCTTCTATCCAAGCAGAGTTCTTCACACAATTCTTTCACCAATTCCTCATTCAATCTTGCTTAACATTTTCCATGAGAAACCTTTCAATATATAGGAGAAGGAGAGATGGTTAAATGGATGAGGATGATCCCACCAAATCTGAGAAGTCAGTAGGATGCCAACCATGCGAATTCCAACTCATTTTCTAGAAGATCCCCATCTAGAACCTTCGTGACCTCTTCTCCTTTCCAAGCTTAAAAACAGGTTCACACCCTACCTATAGAGCAGATTGCGAACAGTTCACACCCTAAGTATGGGTTGCCTGCGAGAATCAAGGATTTTCACATCCTATAACATAGGCAGCCTGTGAACTCATCTTAAAAATGTGTTTTTTGGAAGAAGACAACATTCACTTTTCTCAGGAAAAAATTCCTTGTGGGAGCCTGAATACATCACTGTAGGGACATCACTAGAGTGACCAAAATAATGTGTAACACCAGGACAAAATGCAACAATTGGATTTCACCGCTCCCTAACACAAGATCCTATGTTTGTTTGCATCTTTGGAAAATTATCTTTCACACCTATTCCAAATCCCTACAACTAATATAATGTAGGTTTGCTACCCGAAAATGTAAAAATGTCTAATCAATTTTCAGTTTTGTGCTTGATTTTTAAATCTATTGTTACTCAAAAGGAAAATGGCATGGACAATATGGTGTTTTGACCGACGCGAAAGTTATGCAAAGAGATGAATATGCAATCTTTTCATTTCGATGAAAACCATGCTCCAACAAGGAGAAAACAATAATCATTTCATATGCACAATGTCCCAAAATGTCAAAAAAGCATGCAATTCCACTACTTTAAATGCAAGCATTCAAGGAAGACAATAAAATGCAAAGAAGAATCCAAGAAAAGATAGGGATAATAGAGAAACCACTCAAAACTAATTGCTTGGGAAAATGACTTCAAAGATAAAAAGGAAAGGTGCATAGACCTTTGAATCAAACAAAAGTTTTCACTCAGTTAGATAAATGAGAAGAAAACAGTAAGTTGACTCTAAATCAACAAATAGAAAGAGTGACTTCTAGGTAAGGAAGAAAAATGTCAAAATTCCAAACAAAAGGTGATCAATTCTTAGAAAGCAGAGTGTTGAAGGCCAAGATAAAGATAAACTGAGATGATAAGACCCTGAGCACATGCCAAAAGAAAAAATTGAACTTCAGAGAATGAAACCCTAAAGGATTTTGCACAGAAAAGGGGAAGTGCTATGGTGTAAAGGGGAACCAGAGCGTTCCAATTCTCTCTGTAAGACTAGTAGGGAGTGCCAACGCTCTGGTAACAAGGGTAGGGGGGCGCTGTGTTGGTTGTGGAGCCTGATTATCTTCCTGATTTAGAGGTCTTTTTTACTTTTAGCCATGTTTATGCCCCATGAAGTATTTACACCCCAGAAGTATGTACACTCTTCCACGCGGGGAAGTGCAGAGGGGGGGTGCCCCCTCTGCGGGGACTGGGGGAGCTATCCCCCCGGCTGGGGGGTCTGGGGGAAAGAAGGCCCCCAGCGGGGGTTCGGGGGTGAAGCCCCCGAAGAAAAAATTGCCTTGTAAAAGTATATTGTAATTTCATTGTAAATCTGGACCATTTATTATAAGGTCGCAGATCTAATGATATAGATTATGTTAGGGTTTTTTTCCCTAGAAGGCAACCCTCTTTTATGAGGGAAATGTATTGCGGCTATGTATGTTGGCAAGTATTGTATTCTAAGAGAAGATACTGTGAGAGAAAGAAGAGAAAGTTACAATGGGTTTTGCTGTAGGTTGTATCCCTTCATTTTGCTGGATAATAATAGAGAAAGGACCTGGCAATTTCTCTGGTGGACATAGCCCACACTGGGTGAACCACGTAAATCTGTCTCTCTTGTATTGTGTATCTTTTGTGTTTTATTTCTGCATTTATTTTATTTTATTGCTCTGCGGTACTATTTTTCTAACAAATGGTATCATAGTGTAAGGTAACTCGCACGAAAAGAGGGTTCCTGGTTCGAGTGGGAGCAATGTTGGAAGATGGAAAGTTTAGGGTCTAAAAATTTAATGGCCAAAACTACCAGTTATGGAAGATGCAGATGGAAGATTGTTTATATTATAAGGATCTATTCCTACCATTGAGCGGAGTAGCAAAGAAGTCGGTGGCCATGAAGGATGAAGAATGGGAGATTCTTGACAGAAAGGCTCTAGGAACGATACGGCTGAGCCTGGCAACGTTGGTGGATTTCAATATCTCGAAAGAAAAGACAACGAAGGGTTTGATGGATGCGTTGGCCAAATTGTATGAAAAACCCTCGACATCCAATAAAGTATTTCTAATGAAGATATTATTTAATATGAAGATGTCGGAAGGTGGGTCTATTGCAGATCATTTAACTGAATTTAATACGGTTACTAATCAACTAAGTTCTGTAAAAGTGGACTTTGATGATGAGGTTAGGGCTCTTCTAATCTTGTGCTCATTGCCATAAATATGGAATGGCTTGGTCATGGTTGTAAGTAACTTTGTCTTTGGTTCAAATACTTTAAAATTTGATGATGTTGGTGTTATCCTTAGTGAGGAAATGCGACGGAAAAGCACATGTGAGACATCAGGTAGTGCGTTGAACATGGAGAACAGGGGGAGACAAAAGGATAGAGGAAAGGGCTCAGGGAACCATGGGAATTCTAGGAAGGGAAGATCCAAATACAGACTTGGAAAGATAGACTGCTGGAATTGTGGGAAGAAAGGACATCTGAAGAAAGACTGCAGAGCTCGAAAGAAACAAAGAGATGGTCAGCAGGAGAGAAATCAGGAAGCAAATGTAATAGGTGATGTGTTACAAGATTCTTCGATTCTTTCTGTAGATAATATTTCCGAGTCTTGGGTAATATATTCAGGGGCTTCATTTCATGCCACACCCCATAGGAAACATTTTCTAGATTATGTTCAAAGTGATTTTGGACAGGTTCATTTGGGTGATGATGCACCATGCAAAATTGTTGGAATGGGAAAGGTAAAAATAAAGCAAAGC
>SNQJ01S0017862.1:390775-412569 GCA_010110895.2 Picea sitchensis | reverse complement strand
GGGTTTCCTCAGGAAATATCTGTCTCTTTATATTTCATATGTGTGACTGATGTTGAATGTTTTATTGCTTACCTCCCTGCATTATTGTGATTGTCATTAAGTTCTCTACAAAGAGTTTAAAATAATCATAATTGTTTAAGCACGGTAACAACTGATTCACCCCCCCCCTCTCAGTTGTTGAACACTTAGATCTACAGTCCATGGTGCTTCGCGACTTCGGGTTTTGGGAGTTTTAGTTGCACCAAGCCATAATCTTCTTGATGCATGAACTCCCGAACTAGCGGATCCAACGGTCAAGGTGGATCCCAATATATCCTTAGATCAATGATCCATGTTAATTTGTGACTTCGGGTTTTGGGGGTTCTTACTCACACAATCCATTTTCCCTGGTACACTAAACCCCGAAGAGAAGGATCTGGCGCCCCGTGTTTCCTATTGCCAACGGCTAGGATGAACTTAGGCACTCCGGCCTTTGAAAATTTTCGCATTACTAAACCTCTATTCTCCCGAAGTGGTAAAAATCGGGTTGACGACCTTGTAGGTCTGACGGCCCATGCCTTTTCGCTCGAATTGAGACTTCTCGTTTCAAGATTTTTCAAGACAGCTTTCTTCATTCCTCCCGATACTTGAATTCCTGAAATTCTCTCACGTCAGATCAATGGTCTATGATCCTCTCGTAATCTAATGATTGTGTTCAATTTTGCGAGTTTAGAATTCTCGAGTTTCTATGACTCTTGCCTTTGAAATCCCCGACGTGTGAATCAATGAAATGATGATCTTTCACCACGTGTGCTTCCCAACACCAATGGCTATTATCAATTTCACGAGTTCATATTTCACGAGTTTCCATGACTCTTTTCCTTTGAAATCTCCGACGTGCGAATTAGAAAAATGTTGTTCTTTTGCAACGTGTCCTTCCTAGCACGAACGGCTTGGATCAATTTTGCGAGTTTCCATGACTCTTCTGTACACTTTCAAAGGGATTCAACCCCATGCACCTTTCCTGGATCCAACGGCTGTTGGTCCTCACACTCTGATCTGACAGCCCAGATCTGATCTCCTCCTGCACTTTGGGTTTATCAAATCTCTAAGTGTTAAAGGATACGACCTTTGATCCTTCGACAAACCCTAGACTTCAGGTATCATCTGCGTTTCTTAAAACGCTATCTCTCCTAAGCCTCTAGACTTAGAATAATTCCACTCCAGCTCACTCCTTGTACTAACACACTCATGTTAGGTCGACCGTCAAGGAGGGTCCCAATATATCCTTGGATGTACAGTCATATTTCATCGCTACTTGCAAAGACAGAAGGAGTCGAGGCATTAGCACCTACGCTCCCTTTTCAAATCTAATGGTCATGATGGGACTCAGATCCTTCTGAAAGGATCTCGTCCATTTGTCTTCCAGACGAAAGGATATTCCCTTTAGATACTTAAATCTCACTATCCTTCCAGAGCTTCGTCAGTTATGAAGGACTTAAGAGCTTTGCGCTCTTTCTCCTAGAATTGACTCTTAGAAGAGTCTTTCGCGCACCCCTTGCACTCATTCATCAAGTCTAGGAATTATGTGGGTCTTAGTCTCTGGTTGCCTCACAGGGACCTATTCATATATCCAATACCTCTCCTGAGATCAACAGACTTTTTCCTCCAAGGGACTAAAAATGAATAGGAAGGTTGGCATGCATACATGAAACTGTGTCCACGGTCGATGAACACATAATTCGTGACTCTGGTTTATGCCACCACAGGACACAAGCATTTATGAGTATAAAACATGTCCTATCCATATGATTTCCTACTTGCCTAATTACACAATCAAGTAGATACAAAATAAGGAATACAGTATGAATCATTAAGAAATCATAACCATCTCTAGGTTATTCACAACACATCTAAATTTAACTCACAGTACTACTTGAACACACCAGATATGCAATTACTTATCTATTACAGGTTGTCGCCAACTAACTGACTATGGGTGTTCATCCTTCCACCCTACCATAGGCTCAGAGGCATTCATTATTATCACTCTGTCCACCCCCGTGCCAAGCCATGATATCACCAGCGAACTCTCGCAATTCTCAAGGATCCTTTCTCTATTCTAGCTTCTACTCGGGTTCTATTCTCTACTAACTTTTAGGAATTTCTCTCTCTCTGTTATGGCCTCATTGAGGTTTATGTGATACTATTCCAGCATCAAACTTGCAGCCTTTTGTTTTTCCTCTCACTGGAGAGCTCCGCGCCACTCCTTTGCAAGATTTTTCTCTCCTCCCCCTTCCTCTCTGGTTGTCTGTGTGTATTTATCTTACCTTCCTTATTTTGGAAGGTTCCTAACCCATCACATTCCTTCTGTCATAAGGAAGCTTGGGTCTTCAAGTCCTTGTGGTACTTTGGGATGAGATTCTGCAGCTAGCCCATGCTCCCATTCATGGGGGTAGTTGATAATTCAACCAATGGTATTTTATTCCTTAACTGATTTCTCTCCTTGGGATCCAAAGGAGTTTTATCATTCTCATCAAGGGAAATTTTGGGTTATTTGATATAATGAACCCTCTCGTACAATTTTCACGTTATTCCTCTAGTGATATCATGGCCAGTACTTTCAAGGCTCCACCCCCACAGTCAGTTATTGGAAACTGAAACAATAATACATTTACATTGTACACATGCCTTAGCATGGTAATTCCTATTTTATGATTAATTACAAACTGGGGAAAACGGGGTTTTACAATTCCCTCCCCCTTAAAGAAACACCATCCTCAGTGTTCTTCCTCAAAAAAACTTGTCATGCCCTTCTCATTCAGTTGTTTCATAAATCTTGATCTTTCTCTCTTGGTCAAGTCCTTTTTCAGACCCTTAATCTTTGTCACCTGCTTTCACTAATTATTGGACAATCAAGCATCTTAATCATAGTCTTACATGAAAACATTGCATAAAAATTTCTAGGAAAATTTATCATAATCTTAGCACAATAATTATTGCGCAGTTTGTGGATTTGTATACACATGGTTGTTTTGTTATCTGGATCATCAATTTTTCTTGACATACCCATTGTGTTCATGATCCCAATCAATAGTTTACAAGAAATATTAATGTTTCATCTTCCTTTCGGTCACTCACCCTCCAGGCCCAGGCTCGGGCATCCCCTTCTCTGCTATACATTCCCTTGGGTGATCCCTCTTGCCTTGCCAAGGTTTTCTTGCTTAGGAATAACTTCCCATCGTGTGCATGATCCCAATAGTTTACAAGAACTATTAAGGTCTCCTCTACCTTGCAGTCACTCACCCTCCAAGCCCAAGCTTAGGCATCCCCTTCACTGCTATACAGTCCCTCGACTAATACATATTTCCCTACTAAGGTTTTCTCACACAGGAAGAATTCCAGAGACTCTATCGAGTCTTACATTCGAGCCATCCCTTAGACTTTCTCCACTGAGGTGTCCCTCCGGCTTGTGTTACCTCAACACAATGTATTTCAGGTGATCATGGCTTATCACGGGGTTATCATGGCTCAATAGTAGCCATTTTTAATCATCCATCCTTTTTGGAAATATCTTTTCTTCCGGCTCAACGAAATTTAGGAACGAAGGTTACTTTCTTTCTCACCTATATCACAGGTATACAAAAATTCATGAGACATCATTATAAATTTAAAATTTAAAATTTTCTTGTAAATCGATCACCCACAGATTTCCAAATTCCACATTTTGTTTTCATATTTGTCCCGCACAGGAACCTGATTCAAAAGCATGGGAATTTCTTCCCCATAACATTTTATCTCAGTAGGAAATCGGTCCTCCTTATGGATAACAACATTTCCATATCCAAGACTCATTCCTCAGCTAAAAAAATTGTTAGTTCTCATGCACATTATATTTTTATTGCACCTTTACAACGTCATCACAAAAATTTCATAATTGTGCATACTAACAATCAAATTCACTTTCTCAAAAGGAAATACCATTCCTTGCAGTTTGTCTTAGTAGGAAATTGGTCTTCCTTATGGGCTTACAACACTTCCATATCCAAGACCCTTTTCCTCCTGTGGTTCATTCTTCACACAACCAAACAAATTGTTAGTCTCTCATGCCTCCATGTATATATGTGTGTGTGTGTGTGTGTGTGTGTGTGTGTGTGTGTGTGTGTGTGTGTGTGTATTCAAAACCATGCATAATATCAGTTCATCACATCTACATAAACATAAAAAGGGGATTTCAATCCTTGCCTATGCCTCATTTCAATCATACCGGACCTTTCAAAATGTAATTTAACATTTCAAGGGATTTTAACAAATGTGCCAATATTCATGGCCACATTCATACCCAATGCACTCTCTTGCATTGTCTCCAAGTTCGTCACACTTTATGATCGGTTCTTGGCCATGGCGTGTTGGGATTTAACCAACCTTTTCCTCATTTGTCTTATTCATTTTTATTCATTCTTACAATAGGACCATGCTTCCTTCTATAGGTCGATCACATTCCCAAATAAGTACACATGAAACTCAACAGTTTCACATGAATGCCTTTAAGAATTCTTCCTTCATTAATAACTAGGGTGCCAACACTCATGGCCACCCAAGAAATTCTCTTAGTAAATTTTTTTGACCTTTTGAGTCAACAGATATCATTTGGTTCAAATGTTGTTACATCATACAATTAGTCTTCACTGCAGAGGTTCACACCTCCAACATTCGAGTTCTTCTTCCCTCTCAAATTTTGTGTATAACATGAGACAATAAAATATTTCGGAAGGGATTCTCACTCGAATCCTTTCATACCCTAAGACACATAAGCATGAACATTTTTATACATGTTCTTGGATACTAGCACTCTCTTTCTGATCTTTACCTCATCAACAGTGATTTAGCAGGGTTTTCATAGTCCTGTCAACAATCTTTCGACCGCATCCTTCCCATGGTCACCCTTTGCTTGAGGTTTCCCATCATTAGCAACTGTCTTCCTCAATAGCTCCAATTTCTTTCTATACATAGCATGCATCATCATAGTCACAATTACATTAGTTGTAATATTAAACCAAATGCATGTATCATAACATTCGAATTCATAAAACATCTTCAAAATTTCCTAGCATATCTTCATGCATTTCATAACATTATCCTCAAATGTTTCCACAAGTGAAACATAACATATTTCGATTGTATCTTGAGAAATACAATCCTTATCACTATGGTATCAAAACATTTACTTTTATTAGTAAATCAGTTTTCTCACTCAAGAGAAAACATAATACTCAGCAAGGAATAATTGGGGACTCTCCCCTTCTTCCAACTCTTTCTACACCGCCTAGGAATTTTAAGCCAAGTCAAGTTATCTCTAAGGCCTCACTGCCTTTTCTTAATCATGGCTTCAACCAAGAATAATCAGTTAAACGTACACATTTATTCATTAAATCACACTCGGGGAGTTTACTTTCCTTTTACCAACTATACTGGTTTCCACAACTTATATTTTAATCCTACAACTCTGTTAAACAATTTAGGGTTCTTAGGGTGAGGAAAGTGTTCCTCCTTTACTTATGAAATCCAATTTTTATTGTGATCTTTCTGCTCTTTTCCTGAGCAGCCTTGGTTAGGCCTCACCCTAACCCTTTTTTTGGAATACAACAAAATGCTTTAATAGAAAAAAATTTGTTCATAATGGATCATGAACCTATACATCCAACACATTATCATTCAGTCATCGAGATGGTTAATATTCATTCATTAGTATTCTACTAATTACGTGATATTTTTCAAAATGTAATCCAAGATTCTGGTATATATATGTGTGTGTGTGTGTGTGTGTGTGTGTGGTTGTGTTTGTGTATGTATGTATGTATGTATGTATGTATTCATATAAGCTTATGGCTTACTTCTTAATTCTCAACAGTCATTAAGGTTATAACTTTGTTTTCCTGACAGAGCCTTCACATAGTTCCTCCACAAGGAACTCCTTCTGCATGCAACTTCTTTATTGCATATCCATCACTACATGTGCTAGACTCAACCTTCAGTTAGCTTTTATCTGTTTAGCAAAAATTCCTTAAGGAATATAAACATGCATCTTTTTCATGTACCTAATTACGTATTTTTGTTTTCTTAACTTACATCCATGATGTATTTAACCACATTCATAATCTTAAGCCTGCATGTAACTGTCATAGGTATATTTCATAGCCCACATACATATTTACTTTTGAGATCAGTCAACTAGGGATTATTCACAATCCTTCTCATGTGATTCCCAAAGGCATAATCATTTGCCTCTTATTGTGACAACATAGCATCTTTTCTCATTTACCCTTCTATCTAATCATATTAGTATTCCCTAAGAAAAGGGAATACACTCCCCTCAATATATTACATGGAACAAAACTTTTGTGACTCTTCAGAATGGGTTTAGCCATGCATCCATAGTATTTGTTTGATCTGGACAAGACCGATTCTTTCTTTATATTTCCCTCATTTAGGAAGTCACCTCGTGCCTTTAATATACCTATATTCTTACATCATACATGTGCATCACTTGTACATGAAATATCATTCATACCTAACTGGTATTAAATCAGGTTTTATATCAAGAAGCTTCACAATGCATTAAATCCTTGCATCAAGCATAACACACACAAACCTAACCAAACATTTATCATGAAAGCTCATTGCTTTCACCCCTTCCATGTCATTCACACACATGGACATATCCAACTTCTATATCCTTTTTCCAAGGATCTTCCAAGCATCATTATGATCATGTAAACACATTCGTGTATATGTAGGTGCATCTATTGCACCTTTTTACCTAATGCATTCACTTGATAGTTTAATTTCATCATTAGTGTCCTTTAGTTTGATACTTCAGTCACTTACAGGACTAATCTCATAATCATACCTCGTGTTGGTGTTTCCTTGTCTCATGGATATAACCAACCAGGGTCACTTTCTTCTTTATGCGAAAATGACTTAGCAAGAAAACCTCCTTGCCTCGGCGTCCATAGGGTCTTACCCATGTCACTTTTGTCTGGTCATGAGGAGTTATATACTCCGATTTTAATATAAAGCAGTAGCTATAACTGCCAAGGATCCTACCTGATCCTATCATATTTCCTTTAATCCCACAAAGGTATTAACCATCATACAATCCACCATAATCAGTGCCTAGAGTTCCAATTGCCCATGCTTAAAAGGAGTGTTACGAACACCAGGTCATCCATCTTTCAAGATTCAGCTATCCTTGATAGAACCTTGCCACCTTCAACTATCCACATTCAAGTATTATTATAAACGTTAATTAGCGTATCCCTACTCCGGTAAGAGTAGTTATCACTTTGACAAAGGGTTAAATAATTTTTTCTGCTGAAATTCAACAAGAATTCCCAAAATCACAGGTTCAATCTACAGTCCTTCTCCTCAAGGAGTAAATGCAGATAACAATATCTCATTACGTGACTCGTACATGATCCCAAGAAGTCCAAGTGTTGTAACCATGCTCTGATACCAATTTTTCACACACCCACGACAAGGCATAATAAAAAAAATTATTTTTCCTCATGCAACCCGCAAGATTCCAACTCAGTGGGGCTTGTTAACCTCCCAGTCAATGGATCATCTCATATTCCTGAGTTGAAGTAGATCTTTGGGTCCTTGCTAAAACCTCCATGAAACAAATCTGTAGGTCCTTTTAATCCCCTGGTGAAGGCTTTGAGACAACCTACGTGTGCTTTTCCTTGAGGCGCCTTTTCCCTTCCTGAGAAAACTAAATAAAGGAAACTAGTCTCTTGACTAAGCCCCTTCCTCTCATGTGACCACGACCTATGACCATATGCCTATCCGAAAGGTTCTTCAGGACTTCGTGGATCGAGGAATTGGAAATGAGTTCACCTCTGTTTTCTCGATCCTCGAACTCCCAGTGTCAGATCGACAGCTCATAATTCTCCACGATCTAATGGCTCAGATTAACTCATGAGTGTGGACTTCACGAGTTTGAACAACTCTACCTTTGAATCTCTCCAATTGTGAGTCAACAAAGTGATGATCTCCCACCACGTGTCTTTCCACGATAGACGGTTCACAATATCCTCTTGGGCTTCCACTATTGCACCACACCTGGCAACACCATCATTCGACACGTGTATCCCTACATGCTCTCAATATGATACCCACATTTCCTTGATCGATTGGTCAATAGGGGTCCCGAAGGGTCCTTAGATATACAATCCATGGTGCTTTGCGACTTTAGGTTTTGGGGGTTTTGGTTCACCAACCTGTAATCTTCCCGATGCACGAACTCCCAAACTAGTAGATCCAACAGTCAAGGTGGATCCCGATAGATCCTTAGATCAATGATCCACGTCAGTTAGTGACTTCGTGTTTTGGGGGTTCTTACTCATACAATCTATTTTCCCTAGTACACTAAACCCCGGAGATAAGGATCTGGTGCCCCTTGTTTCCTATTGCCAATGGCTAGGATGCACTTCGACACTCTAGCCTTCGGGAGTTTTGGCATTACTAAACCTCTATTCTCTCAAAGTGGTCAACATCAGGCTGACAACCTCATAGGTCTGACGGCCCACGCCTTTTCACTCGAATCAGGACTTCACATTTCGGTATTTTTCAAGATAGCTTTCTCCATTCCTCCCGATACCCGAATTCCCGAAATTCCCTCATGTCAGATCAACGGTCTACGATCCTCTCATAATCCAACGACTGTTTTAAATTTCATGAGTTCAGACTTCATGAGTTTCTACGACTCTTGCCTTTGAAATCTTCGAAATGCGAATCAGCGAAATGATGATATTTTTCCACGTGTCCTTCCCAGCACCAACGTCTAGGATCAATTTCACAAGTTTGGATTTTGTGAGTTTCCACGAATCTTGCCTTCTAAATCTCCGACGTGCAAATCATCGAAATGATGATATTTTTCCAGGTGTCCTTCCCAGCACCAACGGCTAGGATCAATTTTGCGAGTTTGGATTTCACGAGTTTCCAATAGTCAGATTTCATCGCTACTTGCTAAGACTGAAGGAGTCGAGGCATTAACACCTGCGCTCCCTTTTCAAATCTAATGGTCGTGACAGGCCTCGGATCCTTCCAAAAGGATCTCATCCATTCATCTTCTAGACAAAAGGATATTCCCTTTCGATACTTAAATCTCGCTATCCTTCCTGAGATTTGTCAGTTATGAAGGACTTAAGAGCTTTGCTCTCTTTCTCCTAGACTTAACTCTTAGAAGAGTCTTCTGCACACCCCTTGCACTCATTCATCAATTCTAGGACTTAAGTGGGTCTCGGTCTCTGCTTGCCTCACAGGGATCCTGTGCATATCTGCACTACCTCTCCTGAGCTTAAAAGAATTCATGCTCCAAGGGACTCAAAATTATTAGGAAGTTTGACATGCGTACATGAAACTATGTCCACAGTCAACGAATACACAGTTCATGACTCTGGCTTATGCCACCACAGGACACAAGCATTTGCGAGTATAAAACATGTCCTATCCATATGATTTCCTACTTGCCTAATTACACAATCAGGTAGATACAAAATAAGGAATACAATACGAATCGTTACGCAATCATAACCATCTCTAGGTCATTCACAACATATCTAACATTAACTCCCATTACTACTTAAACACACAAAATATGCGATTACTTATCTATTACAGGTAGCCGCCAACTAACTGACTATCGGTGTTTGTCCTTCCACCCTACTATAGGCTTAGAGGCATTCATTCTTAGGACTCTATCCACACCCATGCCAAGCCATGATATCACTGGGAACTCTCACAGTTCTCAAGGATCATTTCTCTGTTCCAGCTTCTGCTCGGGCTTTGTTCTCTATGAACTTTCAGGGATTTCTCTCTCTCTTTTTTATGGCCTCAATGAGGTTTATCATATGCTTTCCTAGCATCAAACTTGCAGCCTTCTATTTTTCCTCTTGCTGGAGAGCTCTACACCACTCCTTTGCAATCTTTTTCTCTCCTCCCCCTTCCTCTCTGGTTGTCTCTGTGTATCTATCTTACCTTCCCTATTTTTGAAGGTTCCCGACCCATCACGTTCCTTTTGTTAGAATGAAGCTCGGGTCTATAGGTCTTTGTGGTACTTTGGGATGACATTCTGCATCTACCCCATGCTCCCATTCATGGGTGTAGTTGATAATTCAACCACTGGTCTTTTCTTCCTTAACTGATTTCTCTCCTTGGGATCTGAAGGAGGTTTATCATCCTCATCAAGAGAAATTTTGGGTTATTTGATATAATGAACCCTCTCATATAGTTTTCACATTCTTCCTCTAGTGATATCATGGCCAGTACTTTCAAGGCTTCACGCCCACAGTCAGTTATTGGAAACTCAAACAATAATACATTTACATTGTCCACATGCCTTAGCATGGTAATTCATATTTTATGATTAATTACAAACTGGGGAAAACAGGGTGTTACAAACTTCCATTTATGGAGTGAGACAAGGTTTCAACCACCAACTTTATTTTCATTAACTGCCTTTTCTCAGGATTGCAACATGACTTAATTCTCAGACGGAGGCCACATGCTACTCTTGGATATGATGTTTTAGGAGAACGTGATTGCGGGTCTACTCAAAAGTGGTTTAGGTTTAGACTGCTTTTGGGCCTGCAGTCCATCACCTTTCACCACATGGCACTTTCTCTTTACCATGGTTTCAATTGCAGGACTGCTCTAGAAAATTATTTCCTAAGCATGTTGCATCCCCACAATGAACTGTGGTCGTATATATGGTCTTGATCTGAGATCTGGACGCACCTCCTATATTTAGTGATAATTATTAGACAATCAAGCACGTTAATAATAGTATTATGTGAAAACATTGCATAAAAATTTCTAGGAAAAAAATTCATAATCTTAGCACAATAATTATCTGCACAGTTTGTGGATTTGTGTCCACATGGTTGTTTTTTTTATCTAGATTATCATTTTTTCTTAACATACCCATTGGGTGCATGATCCCAATCAATAAATTATAATAACTATTAAGGTTCCATATTCCTTGCGATCACTCAACCTCCAAGCCCAGGCTTAGGCATCCCCTTCTTTGTTATACAGTCCCTCAGGTGATCCCTCTTGCCTTGCCAAGGTTTTCTCACTTAGGAATAACTACCCACCGTGTGCATGATCCCAATAGTTTAAAATAACTATTAAGGTCTCCTCTACCTTGCGGTCACTCACCCTCGAGGCCCAGGCTAATGCATCCCCTTCACTACTATACAGTCCCTCAGGTGATCCATCTTGCCCTGCCAAGGTTTTCTCACACAACAAGAATTCCAGAGACTCTATCAAGTCTTACAGTCGATGTGTCCCTCAGACTTTCTCCATCGAGGCATACCTCTAGCTTGTGTTACCTCAACACAATGTATTTATGTCGATCATGGATTATCACGGGGTTCTCATGGCTCAACAGTAGCCATTTTTCATCATCTGTCCTTTTTGGATAGATATTTTCTTCTGACTCAGTGAAAGTTAGGGACGAAGGTTAATTTGTTTCTCACCTGTATCACAAGTATACAAAAATTCATGAGACATCATTATAAATTTTAAATTCAAAATTTTCTTGTAAATCGATCACCCACAGATTTCCAAATTCCACATTTTGTTTTCATATTTGTTCCGCACAAGAACTAGATTCACAAGCATGGGAATTTCTTCCCCATAACATTTTAGCTCAGCAGGAAATCGGTCTTCCTTATGGTGTACAGCATTTCCATATCCAAGACTCTTTCTTCCTGCAATTCATTCCTCAGCTAAACAAATTGTTAGTTCTCATGCACATTATATTTTTATTGCACCTTTACAATGTCATCAAAAAAATTTCAGAATTGTGCATAATAAAAATCAAATTCACTTTCTCAAAGGGAAATACCATTCCTTGTAGTTTGGCTCAGCAGGTAATACCATATTGTAACACACCTGTTGTGGTGTAATAAATTTTTTGCCTTTTCTTGAGGGACAGAATCCATGAAAACCTACGGAGCTTAACACGGGCTGCAAACACCACCTCTGCCTTGACAGAGTCTCTGTGCAACCTCCTGGTCTTAAGGATCATTCAGTTTCTTTTATGAGCCTAAGCGGCCCCTTTTGATTCCTAGCTGGAATCTTCTTCCAATCGATCCACAGGTCCTTTCGGAAGCTCCCCTGTGCGAACAGCACTAGGCGCGAGCTCCACCCTCTCTGAGCGACCACAGTGCTATGACCAAGGCCTGTTCCTGAAGGTTCTTGTCGCAACTCACAATCTCGCGAGTTCACGAGTCGAAACCCCTGACTCTTCCTTCCCAAATTCACGATATCTGAAATCACATAATGGGTATAGCTCCCTTCTGTCAGCGCCCTCTGTGCGTGACCAATGTCTAGGATAAGCACTAGCTCCTGTCGCAACTTCACGACTTCGCAAATCGAAAGGTTGAGCACTCATGCTCTTATCCCGTGAATCCCCGAGATGTGAGAAGTCAATGAAGTGTTAACTCCTTTCTCTAGGTGATGCATGTCCGCTTGTCAATCATACGGGCCCCACTTTGTGGTTCTTCCACATGTTCCTTCATGCCCAGCTTTCGAAACTTCACAACGTATGATGTCGAGAAGAGGTCCTCTCAACCTCCAAACCTCTGAATGCACGATACGCATGATGAGGCTCGGATCCAATGGTCCTCCCATGACCTGGATCCAACGGTGATCCTTGCTCCTCACAATTTCACCACTTTCAACTTGGAGCACCGAACTCCTGGGCTCTCACCTTGTGAACCTTCAAGTTCTCGAGATCCCTCGATATCTACCACTTTTCCTCCTCAGGCAGAAGGTTTTGATATTCTCACTATTTTGTCACTCGCGAAGTCAAGATACTTCCTCCTCTAACTCCCGATGTTTGAATCCTCGATAGAGAGGATCTCGCGACAGGTGCCCTCCTTCCAACGGATGACTCATATTCTTCTGTGACTTCGCCACTCGCAAAGTCTAGATGCTCACCTCTGTGAGTCCCGATGCCTGAGTCTTCGAAGTGGATGATCTCGCAACACGCGTCCTTTCACAATCAGGTGTCTCTGATCCTTTCGTAAATTTGAAACTTCTGATGTCTAGTGTCTAGACCTTCGTCCTCAGGACCCCCGAACTCCCGAATGTCGAGATCCTGATACCAACTCCTTCAGGAATTTTTGCTTTTGTTGCTCATGAGGGTTTAACCCCTGTGCATCTCCTGTCAGATCTAACGGCTGATGGGTGTTTGGACTAAGGTATGACAGCTCAGACCTATCTCGCACTGTGCACTCTCCCACCGCTCCCTAGACGTGGAAAAATCAACGGTTCGGATACTCCCACGGACCTTGGGGATCTACGGTCCCGATTTCTTCACTGCTCACGAAGACAACGGAAAAAGGGTTAAGGCATTTAACGCCCTCATTTATTCCTCCAATCTAACGATTGTGAATGACAACAAATCTTCCGACCAGATCTCATCCTTCGATCGATACTTATCCCTACGCTGCCATTTCTGGATTTCAAGAGGATCATTCTTCCTCGCACAGGGTTACTAAGACTTGCACCTACAAATCATTTTCCAGGTTCTTGGTGAGATTTCAAAAAAGGGTGTCTCTATGGGGAGATCTATCCAGGGTATTACCTAAGACGGATAAGGGTATATATTTCCTGAGAACAGACTGGAAGTCTGAATTAATTCAATATGCATATATATATAAACATAAGCCATACGGGGACTTTTCAATAACATCATGCAACCACCATTTCTGATCAAAACACCACACAGACAGTCTTATACTCAAACCATTCATAACTACACAGACTATGAGCATACATGTCAGCATATAAGTTTCCAGATGCAAGATGATCATAAATGCCAGGATATACATTTCAAGATGCAAGATGTAAAACACTTATCAAAAATAACACCAGATGTGATTGCAACTGTTGGGAGGGGTGCTCATTTCCACCCAATCGTAGTCTCAATGACTCCCAATGGATTTACCACTAGCCACCCCCAAGATGAGACCACAATGCTGCGAGACTGCATCTCTATTTGCCAGTGACCGAGAATGAAGGTTACTCTCCTTCTTCTGTACTATCACTCACTCTGTATTTTTCCAGAGTTCTTCTCTTCCCTCGTGTCTGCCCCTGATCACACACTCTTCCTGCCTTTTCTCCTTTCGACGAGGTTGCATGTGGCATGATCTCCCTCGCAGTGGTTAGGTTTGAGGACTCTACATATGGGCGGTTCACCCCCCCCATCCCTCATTACTCATGAGGATCCCTTTACCTACCAACCGGGTGAGTCATTTAATTCGGGTCAGTGAGCCGCTCTTGATTCTCTGATCCAGTGAAGTTCAAATACAGTATTGGTCTCGGTGGAAGTTAACGCCACCATTCCAGGTGCCTTCCACCACCTTTCTTCAGCCATCATGGTCTCTTTTTCAGCACATCCCCTCTCATTCGTCCTGCAATACATATTCATAATATTATTCACATTCATCGACCTTTTTCACAAGGTCCATTCACATCACACATTCACATTTCTGAGTTTGCCACAATATTTGGCCAGTATAGTTATTTTTACAGATTGGGGGAAACAGGGTGTTACAATTCCCTCCCCCTTAAAGGAACATCATCCTCTATGTTCTATCTATCAACTTGACATGCATGTACAGATGTAAACAAAATCGGATATGCCCATTTCATGTCATCCTCCATTTCCCATGCAGCCTCATCTGGGCCAAAATGTCTCCAGTGCACCTTGACATGTGCAATGGTTCAGTTCTGGAGCGGGGTTTCCTTTCTATCCAGTATGCACTAAGGTTCTGGTGGAAATTCTCCCTCTGGTTCCACCTGGATCACAGACCAGACAATTATATGGTTAGCATCATGTACATATTTCTTCAATAATGAAACATGGAAAACATTATGTGCTTTTATTGTGGGAGGTAGTGCTAACCTATAGGATATAGGTCCCACTCCATCTAGGACCTCAAAGGGTCCACAATACCGAGGTGCCAACTTGGCACAAGCCCCCATTTTCAAAGAACTCTTCCTGGGTCTAACTCTGAGATATACATGGTCTCCCGTTTTGAACTCTCTTGGAGTTCTCTTTTGTTCGGCATAACTTTTCTGTCGGTTTTGAGTGACCTTAAAGTTTTGTTTTATCTGAGTCACTTTTTGTTCCATTTCCTTCAACATGTTATATCCAAAAGAAATATTGTTTATGGGATTACTCCAACTGATAGGAGTGTTGCACGGTCTACCATAGAGGACTTCAAAGGGACTCATCTTTAAGGATGCTTGGTGGCCGTTGTTGTAGGCGAACTCTATCAGGGGTAGGTAGTCTTCCCACTTCTTAGGTTGGTGCATTACATCCATTCTTAGCATGTCTTCAAGTATTTGGTTCACTCTTTCTATTTGTCCGTTGGTTTGAGGGTGATAGGCAGTGCTAACAACAATTTGTTTTCTAAGCCAGCCATCAGTGACTTCCAAAAGTTGGAAGTAAATTTTGTGTCTCTGTCAGACATGATCTCTTTTGGCATACCATGCAGTCTGAATATCTCCTTCATGAATACCTGGGTGATATCGATTGCTTTGCAAGTGGACTTGATAGGGATAAAATGAGCAGACTTGCTCAATTTATCCACCACTACCATAATGGCATCGTTATGTTCGGTCGATGTTGGTAATCCGGTGATGAAATCCATGGAGATGGTTTCCCATTTCCATTTTGGGATTGGTAAACGTTGCAATAATCCTACTGGGTGTCGATGTTCTGCTTTAACCTGTTGGCACTCTATGAATTTGGCCAAGTACTCAGCTATGTCTTTCTTCATTCCAAGCCAATAGAATTGTCTCCTAGTGGTCGTGATCATTTTCTAGTATCCTAGATAACCAGAATAAGGTCTTTTATGTAGTTCATCCAGTATGAACCTCTTCAAGTCGTCACAATATGGAATGTACAATCTGCTTCGGTAAGTGAGCAGACCTTCCTCCATCATCTGGTAGTCTCCATACTTTGCTCCAGCGGGTTCTTGTTGTAGGTACATGGTCACAGTCTAGACGAAGGGATCTGTTTCTTGTGCCTTTCTGATTCTTTCTTTGACATCCACCTCACCGGTGCTCACCGTGGCTAGGTGAATTGTTTTCATGCTTCTACTAAGGGCATCCGCCACCCTATTTTATTTTCCTTTAATATGTTTGATTTCAAAATCAAACTCTCTAAGGAGGGCCATCCACCTAGCTTGTCTCGCGTTGAGATTTGGTTGATCAAACAGGTATCGCAATCCATAGTGATCTATCATAAGTACAAATTTTCTTCCCAGAAGGTAATGCCTCCACATTTTCAAGGCATNAGCATCTGTGCACACGAGGAAGTCATCTTCTGGATCGATGATCTTCAGCATGGGTGCATGGGTCAGTAGATGTTTCAGGGTTTGAAATCTTTCTTCACATTTCTGTGTCCACGGGAATTTTGTCCCCTTCTTCTGGAGGGCAGTGATTGGACAACCAATCTTGGAGAATTCTTTTATAAATCTCCTATAGTAACCTGTTAATCCCATAAAGGATATGATGTCCGAAACATCCTTTGGGGTAGGCCATTCCATGATAGACCTAATCTTGTCAAGGTCTACTGCTACCCCTTCCTCAGATAGGACGTGGCCTAAGTAATGTATTTTCTTCTGGAAGAAGTCACATTTGCTAAATTTGGCATAGAGCTGGTGTTCTGTTAGCACTTGCAACACAAGTCTACGATGCTCTTCATGCTATTTTCTGTTCTTGGAGTAAATTAATATATCGTCAATAAAAACAAGCACAAATTTGTCTAGGAATTTGTTGAGTACATTGTTCATCAAGCACATAAAAGTGGAAGGGGCATTGGTCAACCCAAATGGAACTACCACGAACTCATAGTGACCATACCTCGTTCGAAAGGTAGTTTTATGGATGTCTTCACCCTTGATTCGGACTTGATGGTATCCCAACCTCAAATCAATCTTTCAGAAAATAGACGCACCCCCCAATTGATCGAACAGGTCATCGATCCTAGGCAAGGGGTACTTGTTCTTTATGGTTACCTTATTGAGTTGCCTATAATCTATACACAGTCTAAGGGTACCATCCTTCTTTTTCATGAACAGGATTGGTGCTCCCCATGGAGACATGTTGGGCCAAATATAACCCTTATCCATCATTTCTTTTAATTGCAACTTGAGTTCAACTAACTTTGGGGTACTCATCCAGTAGGGTGTCCTAGACACCGACACTGCTCCCGGTGCAAGTTCTATCGAGAAGTATATGTCCCTTCTCGGAGGTAGACCTGGTACCTCTTCTGGAAATACATCTCTATATTCTCTCAGGATAGGGTGATCGTCAGGGCTTGGTTTGTCACCTTTGATTATTTTCAACACTTGTATCGTATAGAGGGAACATTCCTTTTGTCAATACTTTCTCATTTGCAGAGTTGATATTTGTCTTACTGAGACAGGTTTTCATCCCTTGAAGGGTTATCCTCTTCCCTTCCTTACTTACACATTCTAAGGTCTTATGGTAACAGTCCAATCTAGCTTTATGGGCAGCTAGCCAATCCATCCCAATCAACAGATCATATGATCCCAGGGGTAATATGTTAAGGGTTGCTTGGGTGGGGGATTTACCCAACATCAATTGGAAAGATGGTATAACCTCTGCTACCCTTCTTCTGGTGCCAGTGGCTAACTGTACCAACCATGGCTTTGTATGTTTTTGTGGTTGTAGTTTACACTTATCAGCAACTTTAGGGGCTATATAACTCAAATTTGAACCAGGGTCAATCAAAAAAGACACTAGATGGTTGGAAATCATACCTTCTATTTCCACCACTAAAGCTTGGTGGTCAGCTTGGTTATTATCCAAGGCTGTGTAAATTTGTGGCTCACTCTTGGCCACATCATTAATGGTAGTAGCTTCTTGGATGTTATAAATCCTTCGACTATTCTATTTTTGGTGTGGACAGTCTCTCAATAGATGTTCTTCCTCGCAACCCCAGCATTTCAAAGGTTCTCTCTCTGGGTTATCAATCTTCACTGAAATGGGTCCAGAAGTTTTATTTCTGCTCAAGGAGGGAAAATTTTGCTGGTGCATACTCCAGGCTGGGAAGCTCATTCTTGGGTTCTTCTTATAGTTCTTAAATCCTGGGGATTTAATTCCCCTTTTCTGAAATCTTGAACTATTCTTTTGTTTCCATCCCTCGCGAGGTTCTGCTCGATGCCCAAACTGTTCATGACAATAGGTCACCTTTCGAATAGTTCCTTCTAGAGTCTTTGGCTCATCAAATTCAATTATGTCCTGATAGTCCTTAGGTAGTCCACTGATGAAGCATTGCACCTTTGCCTTTTCCACTTTTATATAAGGTACATACCTCAAAAAATTGAGGAATTTGTTGACATATTCTTCTATAGTGAGTTGTCCCAGTTTGAGTTCATAAAATGCTTTAGTCTTTTCGTCGAAATATTTTTTCGATAGATACTTCTTCCGAAAGTATTTCTCAAACCGTTCCCAAGACAGGTCCTCTTCGCGAACCCCTTTCACATTCTTAAGGTCTTCCCACCAAATGGAAGCCTTTACATTCAAGTTGAAGGTGGCCACTAGGGCCTTCATATTTTCTAAAAAAGCATGGACTCTGAAATACTTCTTTAGTCCAAGCAGTTAGGCCTCTGCTTCCTCTCCCTTCTTTATTTCACCGTAGAAGGAGGGTGGTTTGGCTTTTCTGAATTCTTCAAATTTTTGACCTTTGGAAGGATTTTTCTTCTTCTGTTTCTTTCGGGGATAGGAACTGGTTCTGCTGCTAGAAGATCCCTCTAAATTGAAAGCTTCCTTATCAGAGGAATCATCCTACGCTTGTCCTCTACCTCTGGGGCAGACCTTTTTCAAGGTGCTCCTCTCAGTGTGACCACTGATATGACCATGTTTATGAGTTTCAGGTTCATGATGCATTTGTCTTTGTAGATGGGATAAACTCTGCAGTAAAACTGCGTTAATTTCTGTTTGTTTTTCTTGTTCTTTCATTATCCTTTCATTGTCATCCTTACAACTTTGTAATTCAACCATGAGGCTCCTCACAGTCTCGGCTAGACCTGGAGGGGTCCCTGCTGCCCTCCTTTCATCACACTCTTTTTCTCTATTGTGGGAGCCTTCTCCCACTTCATGGTGAGTCACCATACGATGCATTGATAATTTCCTGCGGTTGATCTTCTGCTTGTGTGCAAAAGGAAAAACACTGGTTGTTAGTTGATATTTATATTTATTTATAACCAGTACATAATTCATATTTTCACATGTACACACACACAATAGGAATTTTTCATTCTCAAATTCGTCTTTTAATTAGGGAGGTTAAGATAGGGGGGTTACTCTTTTTAGGAGTGTTCCGAACGGAGCTTCTGCGCAACCCGTTCATGAGACCAAGAAGGCCAAGTGTTGTAACCATGCTCTGATACCAATTTGTAACACACCCATTGTGGCATAATAAATTTTTCACCTTTTCTCGAGGGACAGAATCCCCGAAAACATACGGAGCTTAGCACAGGCTACAGACGCCACTTCTGCCTCGACAGAGTCTCTGCGCGACCTCCCAGTCTTAAGGATCGTTCAGTTTCTTTTATGAGCCGAAGCGACCCCTTTTGATTCCCAGTTGGAATCTTCTTAAAATCGATCCACAGGTCATTTTGAACACTCCCCTATGCGAACATCACTAGGCGTGAGCTCCACCCTCTCCGAGCGACCATAGCGCTATGACCAAGGCCTATTCCCGAAGGTGCTTGTTGCAACTCGCAATCTCGCGAATTCGCGAGTCAAAACTCCTGACTCTTCCTTCCCAAATTCACGATATCCGAAATCACATAATGGGTATAGCTCCCTTCTGTCAGCGCCCTCTATGCATGACCAACGGCTAGGCTAAGCACTAGCTCCCATCATAACTTCGCGACTTTGCAAGTCAAAAGGTTGAGCACTCATGCTCTTATCCCGCGAATCCCCGAGATGCGAGAAGTCAACGGAGTGTTAACTCCTTTCTCCAGGCGACGCGTGTCCGCCTGTCAATCATACGGGCCCCACTTTGTGGTTCTGCCATGTGTTCCTTCGTGCCTGGATTTCGACACTTCATGACTTCTGATGTCGAGAAGAGGTCCTCTCAACCTATGAACCTCTGAATGCATGATACGCATGATGAGGCTCTGATCCAATGGTCCTCCCATGACCTGGATCCAATAGTGATCCTTGCTCCTCACAATTTCACCACTCGCGACTTGGAGCACCAACTCCTAGGCTCTCATCTTGCAAGCCTTTGAGTTCGTGAGATCCCTCGATCTTTTCCACCTTTCCTCCTCAGGCAGACGGTTCTGATATTCTCGCGACTTCTCCACTCGCGAAGTCAAGAGACTTCCTCCTCTAACTCTCGATGTCTGAATCCTCGATAGAGAGGATCTCACAACACGTGTCCTCCTTCCAACGGATGGCTTAGATTCTTCCGCGACTTCACCACTTGCAAAGTCTAGACGCTCACCTCTGTGAGTCCCGATGCCCAAGTCTTCGAAGTGGATGATCTCGCGACACGCGTCCTTCCACACACGGACGACTCTAATCCTTTTGTAAATTTGGAACTTCTGATGTCGAGTGTCCAGACCTTCATCCTCAAGACCCCTGAACTCTCGAATGTCGAGATCTCGATACCAACTCATTCGGGACTTTTCGCTTCTGCTGCTCACGAGGGTTTAACCCCCGTGCATCTCTTGTTAGATCTAACGGCTGACAAGTGTTCCGACTAAGGTATGATGGCTCAGACCTATCCTGCGCTGTGCACTCTCCCACCACTCCCTAGACGTGGAAAAATAAACGGTCCGGATACTCCCATGGACCTTTGGGATCTATGATCCCGATTTCTTCGCTGCTCACGAAGACAACGGAAAAAGGGTTAAGGAATTTAATGCCCTCGTTTATTCCTCCAATCTAACAGTCGTGAATGACAACAGATATTTTAACCAGATATCATCCTTCGATCGATACTTATCCCTACGCTGTCATTTATGGATTTCAAGAGGATCATTCTTCCTCACACAGGGTTACTAAGACTTGCACCTACAAATCCTTTTCCAGGTTATTGGTGAGCTTTCCAAAAAGGGTGTCTCTATGGGGAGATCTATCCAGGGTATTACCTGAGACGGATAAGGGTATAGATTTCCCGAGAACAGACTGGAAGTCTGAATTAATTCAGTATGCATATATATATATATATATACAAATCTATCTATAAACATAAGCCATATGGGGTCTTTTCAATAAAATCATGCAACCACCATTTCTGATCAAAACACCATGCAGACAGTCTTATACTCAAACCATTCATAACTACACAGACTATGAGCATACATGTCAGCATATAAGTTTCCAGATGCAAGATGATCATAAATGCTAGGATATACATTTCAAGATGCAATATGTAAAACACTTATCAGAAATAACACCAGATGTGATTGCAATTGCTGGGAGGGGTGCTCGTTTCCACCCAACAGTAGGCTCAATGACTCATAATGGATTTACCACTATCCACCCTCGAGCTGAGACCACGATGCTACGAGACTGCGTCTCTATTTTCCAGTGACCGAGAACAAAGGTTACTCTCCTTCTTCTGTACTATCACTCACTCTGTATTTTTCCAGAGTTCTTCTCTTCCCTCGCGTCTGCCCTTGATCGCACACTCTTCCTGCCTTTTCTCCTTTCGGTGAGGTTGCATGTGGCACGATATCCCTCGA